>VWYK01002875.1:12751-73262 GCA_013399775.1 Semnornis frantzii | reverse complement strand
TTTAACCTCTAGCCCTGTACCTCTGTGATGTCTCTGTTCTTGTATGCCAGCTGTAATCTCATTGTGGCAGGCACTGTCTGTTCTGTATTTGTACAGTGCCTAGCACACAGCACCTAGGTAACCAGGGATCAAAGTACAAATAACTATTTAAAGAATGAACTTCAAATACATTATTTGATTTTTAGAAGGGTGGGTATATAGAAGAGCTTTACAACAAATAGATCATCACATAATATGTGGAGAAGAAAGAAGCTGACAGGGCATGACGAGTGTGGTAAGCCTGGGAGTGACAATTTCCCAAGGACACCTATGGTCAGATTTGAGGCTTTTTATGTTAAAGTATAGGTTTACATTATAAATTGAGGAGCTCCTGAGCAGAAGATTGTTTTCACAGTTTTAGGCTTCTGGTTTAGGTAGAAGACTTCCTGGCTCCATCAGCTGAGCTCTCAGGATTTGAGATTTGCATTGACAAGGGGACATTTGATGCCATAAGCCTCAATCCTGATAACGCGGTGGAGAAGAGGAAGCAGTATGTGAGATCACTCTGCAGTGTATTGAAAACAGAGGGCTTTTTCCTCATAACATCTTGCAACTGGACCAAGGAGGAGCTGCTGAATGAGTTCAGAGAAGGTAAGCAGTTGGACAGAACCAGCTTCTTCACCGGAAGGGTTCCCCAGCACTGAAACAGGCTCCCCAGGGAAGTGGCTGAATCCCATCTGTGGAGTTGTTTAAAACAGGCAGAGATGCAGTGCTGAGGGACATGGTTTAGCACCAGCCTTGGTAGAGTTAGATAATGGTTGGACATGGTGATCTTAAAGGTATTTTTCAACTGAAACAATTACATCATTCTATGATCTGCCAACTTAGAGTTGGCCAAGGATGTGATGGGTGAATTGCAGTGTCTGAGTTGGCACATTCTTGTTCTCAGATCAGGATTTGACAAGGTAAAGCCTATAGTAAGTGTTTCAGCCTATCTTCCCTCTGCTTTCCTTAGGAATTACATCTTCTGCATTTGCCAATGCCACCATCTCAAGGGAGGAGGGGTTTTATGATGAGGATTTCAGTCTAGTTACACTTCAAAAGTGTAACACTCTTTCTTTAATGGTCCTTTATTACCACACCCAGTTTGCCCATCTGATTGCTTTGGAAGTGGACTAACATTGTTACCCATGTGTAGGGAAACCGTCATGTCCATGACCCTGACCTTCTATGTTACCTCCCCAATGACTTTTCTGAAAGGGTTTTGTTTTTTTTTACATGCCAGTTATCTCCTGAATTTCATGCCTGAGGCTTGAAACTCAGCATGGATCTAAACCAACCATCGCTTCTGGGGACTAAAGTTACTGGCAAGTTAACTGTCTTTTCTGCCATTAATTTTTGTGAGTCAGCCAGCTAAGATGTTTATTATCCGTGGAAGAGGTTCAGCTGCATAAAGCAGTGGTGCAGTGTAGCAATACAATACAGTTCTATAAACTTAAAGAGTTAGTGACTTGCACATTGTCCAGAGAAATAAAGAATGGTTTTCAAAGGGTTATCCAAGAGGAGAATAAAGTTGCTTCCTTCTAATAATGGCAATTTAATTTCTGTTTGGCAGGATTTGAAATCTTGGAGGAGCTGCCAACACCCAAGTTTTGCTTTGGAGGAAGAATTGGGAACAGTGTAACAGCATTGGTTTTCCAAAGGAAAAAAGCAAGCCCATCCATCTTGGATAAATTAGATCGGTTGAAAAAAGACTGAACTTTAAACCTGACAGAAAACCTCAGACATGTGTGTAAATAAATGCTTTTAGAGCACACAGTCAAATCTATGGGACTCCAAGGGACTATAAACCATTGCCCTAGAAACATTTCAGCTTTGCATAACTTGCCTGTAAATTTTGTCGTTGCTACGACCTCACTTGTTTTAGGGAACTACAAGTTTGTAAGTGAAAGAGAAATAAGACATTCTAAATAGAAAGTCTAATGTAGCTCAATTGTGTTTGTGTTTGGAACATAAATATTAGCTGGTATTTCATTTCTGTGTTGGTAATCTGTGACCAGTAGAGATGAAGACAAAGCAAAAGTCATATTTGTCTTTGGTGTGGTGTAAGAGGGAACAAGCTTTTGCAATTTAAGTGCTGAAATCATGTTATTTTCTTCTTAGGTGAGTATCAGTGTAGCTGTTAAGAGGGAAATTAATTTAAAGGCCATAGCACTTACAAAAAAGGAACCAGTTAGTGCTTTAAATTTAGATTTTCAGAGGTTCTCTGACTCAGCATAGTCCTGTCTCCACTGAAACAGCCCAATGCTTTTCTCACAGAGGGATTTTTTTTTCAGACTCACTTGCCTGAATGTGTACATGCATGGTCAGTTATTTTCACTGATCTCACAACTACATGAAGGTGTGATGTTACAGTCTCACTGGCATATGTGCCTCCTCCATTACTGATTCACTAAAATGTCTGAAGAACCAACAATGTATGCTTTCCAGTGAATTTCTCAAGAGAGATTTTAGCTTGAATAATTCCAGAAGGATTCAAAGCATAACTATTTGTTCCTTTTCTCTTTTGTTTTAAATATCCTTTTTATTTATTCCTTAGCTTAATTTCTTTGCCTTTATTTCTTCTGTCATTTTGTATTTTCAGAAACTGCTTGAAAGCAGGAAAATGAGATTTCTTTATGCCTGGGCAAACGCATTTGTGGGTTACAATAAACTCATCCTTTCAGATGTCATGGAGGCCCTGTTAGGCAGTCAGGTTTTGTTTCATAGGCAAGGTCTCTTATCAGAGAATTACTTCTCCTACTTTCTAGATTTCTTCTAGTTCCCCAGGGTTCAGGAGATCTTAACAGGTCAGGAACTACTTTTAGCCCTTGGCCAGGATAGGAAATAGGGCAGAGTGGTGAGTCTTCCATCTGTGTCTTCAAAGCAGTAAGCCTAAATTCAGCATCTTTTTGCAAAATGGGATATACTGATTCCAGTGGAAGAGTGCTTTATCAGCAGTGGTGAGAAGGTTGAGTCCCAATGAATATCTCTTTGCATGTTTAGTCAGACTGCAGTTCCTAACTCCAGTGCTGTGTTGCTGTTTGGGTAACTGTTGCAGCGAGATGCACTCTGAAATCCAAGTGGTAATTCAGAGGACTTTTTGATGGAGTTACACAAATGATTCAGAGTACTATAAACCCTAGTGAAAAGACTGACTTTTTTGAAGCTCATTTGCCATCAGGTACAGTTAATACAAGCAACTTGTAGTTGGCAGGTACTCTGGCAGGATGTTTAGGGCATCTCTTTTATTCCATCTGTAATTTATGCTGGTTGCATGGTATCACATCCAGGCAGGTTTTGAATCTCTCCAGAGAGAGAGACTCTACAACCTCCTTGGTTACAGTTACAGTGCTCCAGCACCCTCACAGGAAGAAAGTTTTTTCATGTATTTGGGTGGAACATTCTGTCCCTGTTCCAGTTTGTGCCTGTTGCCCATTGTCTTGTCACTGAGCACCACTGAAAAGAGACTGGCCCTGTCCTCTTGATCTTCATTCTTTATCTGTTGGTCATCATTGATATGATCTCCTTTCAGTCTTCTCCAGGCTAAACAGCCCCAGGTCTCTCAGCCTTTCCCCCTCAGATTGATGCTTCAGTCCCTTAATAATCTTTGTAGCCTCCACTGGACTCTCTCCAGTGGATCCTTGTCTCTCTTGAACCGGTGACCCAGAACTGGACACAGTACTCCAGATGTGGAACACGTGCAGCATGTGAAATATGTTCTACTATTGTTTTGCTGTCTGAGGACTGTGTATGTGACTTCCCTGTCAAATATGAGGTTTGTAGGTGGTAAAGCTCAACAGCAGTTGAGCCTACGGACTTTTCCTGCAGTACCAAGTTTGAGATTGATGATGCTGAAGAGCTGACATAACCTTTCTGGATCTGGGAATAGTTTGGTATAAAACAGGCAGAACAGAAAGAGTTTATGTTCCCTTGTTGATCCACAAGATGCAGAAGGAAGAAATTCTCTCAGGGCTTTGTGCCTGGCGTCATGAGCCTGATTCCAAACACAATGAAATGCCTGGAAGACTGGAAGGGAAAGGGAGCTGTTAGCCAGTGTTCTCCATGGGGATCCAGAGCCTTGAAATAAAGTCTGTCATTCTCATAAAGTAATTAAACCTCAGGATGGGATGCAAGCTAGATCTTATCCACTCGGTCAGGTGTTTTCAGTGGTAGTGTGTGCAACTCCACTGATACATGAACCATTTGAAACTGGTAGTTGTGAGCTGGATTGTGCAAATCATGATAGCCTCTCTCTCTGTACTGATCTTTTCTTCCAGGAAGCTGGACAATGGCTTTTAGCACATCAACCCAAACAAGGAGCATATCCACCAGTATTTTTTTCGTACAGCTCGGGCATCTTGATAGCTGCTATTGCCAATAAAACCGCATTTAGAGATTCTTTTTTGAGGTATTTACTGGGAGATGTCATTGGATTGGTTGTGGTGCTTGTACTATTGAAAGAGCTTGGAGCATTTTACTCTGGATTTATGGGAAGTGAACTGCCAGACTGAAATATCTGAAAGAGGAGACCAAGTGCAACTAATGAAGTAAGTATTGATTTGAGATGTCACATCTGAGGGAGTTTCACACATGGGATTCTGCTAGAGTATAGATTAAGTAGGTTCTCCAGACAAAAAGTCTTTTGCCCTTGCAATGTCACAGTACTTTCTTGAAGTAAATATTTCTATAATCATGTTTATATACTTTGAAAAGTGAGAAATACCAGATGTGAAAATCATGACACAACTGAATGAACCCAGTGTTCAGAGGGAAGGATAATATTCCCTTACTTCTTAACTTAATTCCTGATAACCAGATTGTTATTTATAAGTATCATTGATGAGAAGCTTAACATGAGCCAGCAATGTATGCTTGCAGCCCAGATAGCCAACAGTGTCATGGCTACATCCAAAGAAGCATGGCCAACAGATCAAGGGAGGGGATTTTCCATGGCTGCCTCTCATGAGACCCCACCAGGAGTGCTGTGTCCAGCTCTGAAGCCCTCAGCACAAGGATATGAAACTGCTAGAACAGGTCCAGAGGACAAAGATGATCAGAAGGCTAGTGCAGCTCTGCTGTGAGGACAGGTAGAGAAAGTTGGGGATTGTTCAGTCTGGAGACGAGAAAGTTCCGGGGGGACGTTAGAGCAGCCTTCCAGTATTCGAATGGGGCTACAGAAGACTGGAGAGAGACTTTGTGCAAAGGCATAGAGTGACAAGTTTTGGGGACATGGCTTCAAACTGGAAGAAGGTGAACTTAGATCAGAGGGTGGTGAGGCACTGGAACAGATTGCCCAGAGAGCACGTGAAGACTCCAAGCCTGGAAGTTCAAGGCGAGGTTGGATTGCGCAACCTGGTCTGATAAAAGGTGTCCCTGGCCATGGCAGAGGGCATGGAACTAGGTGATCTATAAGGTCCCTTCCAACTCAAACCATTCTATCATTCTATGGTTTAATAGTCCTCAAGGAGCATGAGTAGCCAACTGCAGAGCTATCTGTAGGCCGTTTTTCAAACGTTAAGTTTTTTTGAAGGAATTAATACTCTGCTCTCAAAGTTCAGTATAATTCTGTGATCTATAATGAAGAATTTCTGGGAGCCACGATTTTTTTGAAGAGCCGTTGGGTTACACCAGAAATACTAATAGAATGATGGCAGCCATTCTTACAGAGCCAGCAGTGATGAAGCATGTAACTACAGGCTTTCTGACCTATCAGGAGAATATTTCTTCAAGTCATTATTGTGAGCATCCAGTTGAAATAGTTGTTTGCATTATGGGCTCACTCCGTTCATTTCAAATTCCCTCTTGCAGTACCCTTTCTGAGAATTAGGAGTGGCCAACCGCCTTGATTTTATTATAGTACTTGGGATATTTGACACCTGCAGAGACAAGAGGTGGGTTTGTTTGTTTTTCTTTTTCTTTTTTTTTTCTCTTTTGTTTTTCAAAGCAGTTTGTAAAAGGAACATTTAGATGTTTGGGGTTTCAATCCTGCCATTGCTATCTACAGGATAGCTGATTAGTTAAGAAGAGAATGTCCCACCATACAAGTCTCAGGGATGAGTCTCTGGAGAGCAAATAAAGTGCAATAAACAGTGCTGTGAGGATATGGCTGCCCGCCTTCAGTGCAACACTGAGGTGTTTCCAAGACTGACCAGAGGATGCCAGTATAGAAGCTGTGCCTGTGGTACAAGATTTGCTGTACAGAACCAGTGCACTTTCCAAGGCTGGGCTGATGTCTTCACAGCATTTACATGATCTTTGTCTTTAAACAGTGAAAAAAGTTCTCTTCTGATGGAACATGGACATATTCTGTCATGTAATTTGCATGTAAATTGTTTCAGTTCCTCACTGATTTTTGATGGAGGCTGAGACTTCTGTAGGCCTGAATGGACAAATGAGGTGATGAACTGAAACCAGTCACTTCATAACCAGATGTGCAGGGTGAATCCTCGTGTGCAAGGCAGATGGATACCCATGAAGCTCCCAAGCTGAGCTGACAGCTGATGTTGGCAGCTTCTTCAGAGTTATTTTTACGTAAGGATGAGTTCTTGAATAGCTTTTCTGGCACGTTAGGCACAGCATGCTTTCCTTCATTGCTGATTCTGGCTTCTGTGTATTTCCACGTTCCAGGAATGCACTGGCAGCACTGCAGCCACCGTAAGAAAAATCTGTGTGTATGTCCATTCTACTCTGTGCCAAGGCACCTGGCAAAAAAACTGCCAACATTTATGTTATTTCATACCAGACAAAATCTTTAAGTGTGGTATTTAGCAACATACAGCAACATTTTCAGTGTTTTGGCACTCAGATTGCTTTCCTACTCTGAAAGGTGAAGAACATGACTTGTTACAACAATAACTGCTTTATTTTATAGCCCCTATAAAGCATTTTAATATATTGAATAGTCTGTAAAATACATGGAGGGAACATAGGAAATAAACAGGCCAGGGCTTTGTGTTGCTGTAAGGAGATCTCTGCCTTTGCATTCCCATTGCTTGATGGGATGAGAGGAGAGCAAAGTCTGTGCCATGCAGCTTTACCCACCCCCTGGCTGAATGGGTGGTATGGATGCCTGCAGAAGGGACGTCTCTATGGTGCACCTTGGCTGGAAGTACATTAAGCTCAGCCTAACCCTTGCAGGTAGCAGCCAAATCGATGAACAATTAATGGATACCTAGGGTACGAGGTGTTACACCCTCAAGACAAAGGAGGAAGAGCGCTGGCATGTTTTATTTGACACAAAGAAGGGAAAAGCCAACCTGTGGCTTAATTTCCATTTGTTAGGTAATAGTATAGCTTGAAACAAGCCCATTTCTAGGTGACTGGAAATTAAACTGAGTGCTGTCAGGCAAACAAATGATGTAGCCTCAAGGTAGCATATAAATTCTGGATAATCACAAGTGCATAAGCCTGTACTGGAATGCCAGAGCTAATAAACACCAGTAAGGGAACAGAAATGAACCTCAGCACAGTCCCTCCAGCAGCCAAGTATTCATGGACAGTGTCACATGTCAAGCAGAAGTGGGAAGAATGTGCATTTATTGAGTAATTTGAAATGTTGATAGGGTTGCAAACTGAAACCTCTTGTCAGCCCCAGAGAGACGTGCAGGCATGGAGTGATAAGCCTGCATGCAGCCTGAAGCACTGACCAAGAAAAGGTTTGTCAGGCTGAGGGTTCATCAATTAGATTTTCTCTAATGCTTCCCTAAGACGAGTTGGTGTTTCAAGCAGAGATATCCAGGCTCCTTTGCCCCAATGTGCAGTAGTAATTGGCTTCACCAACTGCTGCCCTACCCTAGGGCACCTGAATTCACTGGGTACCATATTATCCAGCATAGTGTGCTGCTTTTGGGCATGTCCACAGCTGCCCTGGGTTTTCTGAGTGATGGACAGCTAACTCCTGGCTTATCTTAAGCCGATTCAGTTGCAGGCAGGATGACAAAGTGATTAGCAAATTCATGGGTTCGCATCTGTATTTCATGGTCTATTTATTTTATCCATTGACTGTTTCCATTGCACCTAGGCTAGCGCAGCTCAGCAGGTCCAAGGCAGGCAGGGAGGCAGCAGTCAAAATGTGGAGCTGAAACACAAAGCTGTTGCACATGTGCAGCAAATAACCTGGGAAATAAAAGAAGGATTTATAGATTTGGTGCAAATCCCATCGTATGCCAAATGCAGTAAAAACTCTTCTTCTGGTTACAAGCTCCTCTGCACAGCAATGCTTTACTCGTTTGGGGTCTCCTTGATTCAGATACTCTCTGACCTAGAGGGTGAAGGATCTGGACAACAGGTCTTCTGAGATGTGGCTGAGGAAACTAGGGTTTAGTATGGAGAAAAGAAGGCTGAGGAAGAACCTAGCTCTCTAGAACTCCCCAGAATGAGGCTGGAGTGAAGTGGAGGTTAGTCTCCCTGATGACAAGTGATGGGATGAGAGGAAACAGCCTCAGGTTGTGCTACGGGAGGTTTAGGTTGAACATTAAGAAAAATTTCTTCCCCCAGGGTTGCCAAGCCCTGGAACAGGCTGCCCAGGGGAATGGTTGAATCTCCATCCCTGGAGATGTTTAAAAGCTGCAGAGATGTGATGAGGGACATGGTTTAGCATCAGACTTTCTTTAGAAAGAGTTGCATAATGAGTGAATTTAATAATCTTCAAGGTCCTTTCCAACAACAACAAAACAAACAAACAAACAAACAAGCCAACCCACAAACCAAAACAATTTAAAAAACAAATCGCAACAAGGCCAAATCAACAAACAATAAAACAAACCCCACATCGTTCCTGTTACAGAGATGAGCTTGTTCCCTGGGTATGAAATATTTGTTTAAAATACTGCTCGTTGTTATTGAGATTCTGTGAATTTCAGAATTTCCCCTGAAACTGGAGTATGGATTGTGAAACTGATCTCCATTTTGTGCTGTTGGCGACCTTCAGTGGAGCCAAGATGTCCCTTGTGAGTATACAGTACCTGGCACAGCATAAGACATCAGCCTGCAACTGGAGGACACTGTCTGGTTGGCCTTGAGCAAGTTTCTTACCTGTGTTCCTTGCTTGGTAGCAAAAGCAGAAGGATAAAACCATAAATAACTGGGATTGCTTAGTTGTTCAGAATGTTGCAGAGTTGTAGGTCATCATGAAAAGGACAGTTCTGAAATTGTTAGCAACTGTGGTGTGTATGACTCGAATAACAACAAACTGGGGCAGACAGTGAAGTGTTAGAAAGGCAGCACAGAAAGCAGGCTGTGGCTGCAGCCAAATCCTGTGTGCTGGAAGTGAAGGAAATTTATCTGTCCACAGGGCTTAGCACTGTTACACTGAAATGCTTTAATGACTTGGACCCCAGTATAATTTCAGAAGGATCATGGGGATCATTAGCTTTTTTCCTACCCACAGAGTTTCCATCTCTGTGAGGAAGGCTCCTAATCAGTGGGTAGTAAAGGTGCTGACACTTGAGATAAAAACACCAATTAGATCAGTGATTTCCGTCCCCCTTCTGACAAAGATGGTCTCTGCACTGTCACCAGAGCAGGGACCTGCCTGCCCAGCTTTTACATGTAAACAATGTTTACTGAAAATACTATCAGTAGAAGACAGGTTTATGCTTTGGCAACAGGTTTTCATGCACACTGGTAACACTCTACTGCCAGCTCATCTGTAGGAGAGCAGAGAGGATGAGAGGAAGAAAACACTGGGTTTGGATCAAGCTGAGAAGCAGACAGAAAGCAACTGTCTACTGAGTTCTTGGAGACCAAGTCTGCACTGCACAAGGCTGCCACAGGAATGGATTCAATTATGCTGCAAACTATTACTGAAACATTCAGCTGGGAAACCACAAGAAAACATTTTTAAACTTGATTCCTGAAGTTCTGGAAAAGGAGTTTGCAACCATTTATTGTTTGCTACCAGCCTCAAGAGGCAATAAGAAGAGCAAATATTGAGTGGGATGGATGAGCTTGATGCAAAAGCCCCATTGCATCATCAAAGCCTTTTCTTGTTCATAGCCCCTCTCATAACAGATGCTTCCGTCTCATTTTATATGCACTGAGTACAGAGCAACTTCTATTGAGATCAGTCCTTCCTACATTGGTGGGAGCTGCATATTTCTGATCATTTTGCTTCCTTAACTCCCTTCATTATTACATTAAATACTGATACTTTTCCCTGACATTTATTTGGTATCTTTGGCCATGCATCAGCAAGGCAGGACACCCAGAGCACTGCTGAGCTACACAAATAAAGCCTCCCTTGCTGTTCAGCACACACATGCCCTCACTTGTTCCCACTTGCCATCCCCAGCCATGTGCCCAGCTATCCGTCTGGGTGGATGAAATTCAGCCCCAGATTCATTCCCGATGACATCTGTGTTGTCTGCTTGCATATGTTCATGATTAATGTTTAGGCTCTGTTTGGTAATGAGTTCTAAATCTTCCTTTTAGCTGTCATGTAGTTTCCTTGTTCACTAATGACGCTCGCTCTCGGAATAAGCCTACGTGCTGTGTGCACTTCAGCTTGGATGGATGGGAAATGTTATTGTTGGAGCAGATTGCTTCTAAAGGCCACCTCCCAAGTGAAGCGAAGCAGACGTGTCTTTGAATATTGCAGAGGACCCACAGCCACCTTCAGCCCAGCAGTATTTTGCTGAGTTTGTGACTTTGTCAAATACCTTTTCCCAAAAGAAATCACAGAATAGTAGGAGTTAGAGGGGACCTCTGAAGATCATTTAGTCAAACTCCCCTGCTAGAGCAGGATTACCTAAGGTAAATCACCCGTGAATGCATCCAGGCAGGTTTGGAATCTCTCCAGAGAAGGAGACTCCACAACGCCACACGCCACTCTCTGGGTGGCGTGTTCCAGTGCTCCAGCACCCTCACAGTGATTTTTTTTTTTTCTTTTTGTTTACATGGAACCTCCTCTATTCCAGTTTGTGTACACTGTCCCTTACTCTGTCACTAGACACCACTGAGAAGAGTCATGCTTCATCCTGACACTTGCCTTTTAGATACTGATGAGCATTAATGAGATCCTCCTCAGTCTCCTGCAGGCTACACAGATCTAGCCTTCTCAGTCTTTCCTCATAACGTAGATGCTGCAGTCCCCTCATCATCTTAAGTGTCTTTGCTGGACTATCTCCAGTAGTTCCTTGTCTTGAACTGAGGAGCCCAGAACTGGACACTGTTCCAGATGAGGCATCACCAGGGCAAAGTAGAGGCGGAGGAGAACGTCCCTTGGACCTGCTTGCCACACTCTTCTTAATGCACCCCAGGAGACCATTGGCCTTCTTGACTGTGAGGGCACATTGTTGTTTTGAGGTCATCCTGTTGTCCACCAGGACTCTAAGGTCCTTTTCCTCAGAGCTCTCTGCAGCAGGCCAACCTCCAACCTGCATTGGTATGTGAGGTTGTTCTTCCAGAACAAGCAGAAACGCTGGGAAAATGGAGCAAAACCAAGGAATGCGTTTTTTTGCCAAATCCCACTGGTGGGTACAGTGGTGGATACAGTGGTGGATAGTGTACATAAGTGATGTACTCAAACTTCAGGGCTACTTCTTACAGAATTGCATGGTGGTTTGGGTTGGAAGGAGCCTTTAAAGGTTATCTAGTTCAACCCCCTCCAGCATTAACCAGGGACATCTTCAAATAGAGCAGGCTACTCAGTGCCCTAACCTGGAATGTCTCCAGGGATTGGGTGTATGCCACCTATATGGGCAACCTGGGAGAGTGTTTCACCACTCTCACTGAGAAAAAAACTGTGGCAATCGCTACTGGGTGGACCTTTCCTGCTCTTCTCCCGTTCCTCCTCCCGGGCCGGCCGTGCCACCAGGAGTCACTCTCGGCCTCCGAACGGGGCACAGGAGCTGCGACCAGCAGGTCCGGCTGCCAGGCCGGGCTGCGGGCTGAGGCAGTGCCCGTCGCCGCGCCCCCCTTCCCCACCTGACCGCTGCCTGGCATCGCTGCTTTTTATTATTTTAGTTCTTTTTTTCCCACACGGTCCTTCAGAGCGATGTTCACCTCCGGGGATACCCGCTCAGGGCGGCGGCCATACATCTTTCAGCCTCTTTTACCTCGCACCGACACCTCCGGTGTGCGGATCCCCACTCGGGGCGGGGGCTCCGTCGGGGCTCCGCAGGTGCGGGCCGGGCCCTGCCTCCGCCAGCCCCGCNGCCCACAGCCGGCCCGGCCGGGCCGCGCCGCCGCCACCACGGTAAGAGCCCGGCCCGGGCCCAGGCCGCTCTGTGCTGTCTCTCGCGGCCTGCCTGCGGGTCCCTCTGAGCCGTCCATGGGGTGGGGGGTCCGGACAAAGGGCGGCGGTACCCTGCCCGGCGTTACAGAGGGGTTTGGGGGGTGCGGAGGGCAGTGGCGGCCTCCCACAAAGGTGGGTCACCCCCGCTGGTCCCTCCGCATCCCGCTCCCGCGAGGTTCCCCGCTCCGCCCGAGCGAGGCTGGGGGCTGTCCGCCTTTGTGCCGCTGAGTCCGTGCCCGCCACGGTTCTCGGCCCCAGGAGGTGAGCGGTTAGTAGGGGCTCAGGGCAGCTCGGTGCTGCGCGGCTCGGCCGCCTTCGAGCGTCCAGAGGGAGTGGGGTGCTGGCGGATGGCTCCGGGCATGTGCCCCGGCGGCGGCGTGGGCTGCGTGCGGCGGTGCCGGGGAAAGCGCTTGAGGAAGGGCTTGGGTCACCCGGCCGCGTTATGGGGGAAAGTCGCCTCCCCGAAGTTGAGCCGTCTTCTCCTCATCTTATTCTGCCTCTGGAATTTCTGCCTCCAAATGAATCAACACGTGCTTTCCTTTCTGCGGGCCGAGCGGGATGTTTCACTGCAACTTGGATGTCAGTGAGCTCGCTGCAAAGCGACCCGGGTTTGGGATCTCGGGACTGCAGCCGAGGGGAGCAGTGGATGTGGTTGAGCATCACTGCAGCGATACTCCCCACCCCAACTCGGGCCGTCGCACAATTTCCTGCGGTGCCCTGCGGTGGTTTTCACACCTGGGATGTGCGAGGCAGCTGATGGTGGTGACGACTTATTCTGTCAGTCTTTGCCAGCTGCGCTGTGCCCTTCGAAAGGGGTCTTCAGCACCAAACGAGAATTTTGGCTTGCTGTGGGAAGTGCCCTGGCAACCAAGTTGTCCTAGAAAGACTTCTAAAGCCTTATTTTCCATTCAGTGACATCAGGTCTTTTCCAATTGCACTGTGGATGGAGTCTTGAATTATAGCTGTGCATGAAGATTTCATGAATAGGGATTTCCTCCCCGACAATTTTGGGATTTAATTTACCTGATGAAGAGAGGGAGCATGCAGCAGCGTAGTGTCTGTCACTGGGCAGTGCCACTGCCTCTCTTGGTGCCGTGCAGTCTCCATAGACGCTGGTATACCTTGGCAATGCATCCCTTCCTCCCCTTAGGAAATCCTCTAGAGTAAAAAGTCAGCGTAATTTGTTGTGAATTAGGCTGATACACTAAGCTTCAGCTTGCAATTGGAACCAGATGTGCATATTTTCCTTTCGAATCCTCAAACAATAATAAAAACTCTGTTTTGACAGATTAAAGACTACTTGCAAATTGCAGAGGTAGCAGTGTCAGGCAAGAAAACTGTGGAAGTGGGGAGGGCTATGAGCATCTCTGCTTGCCTCTCACCAGCACTGGGTATCCTGGAGTGCAGGAGGCTGCTGCAGCCTTACCTCCCATCGCAGATTCCCTCAGCCTGCCTCTGACACAGGTAGAAATATTTACTAGGGTTTGGCTGAGGGCTGGAAATAGAAATAAAGACCCCCCAAAACAATGTAGGTAATGTTTGTGGAGAAAATATTTGGGGTGGGTCACTGAACAAGATTAATTGGAGTGATAGTAAAACAAACCATGAATTTCAGAGTGGTTCACTCTGTCCTTACCTGTCAGAGAGCTTCTGATTTATTTCTTTGTTTTTTAAAGTCCTCCAGAGCCTGAAGATGCTTGTGGTGGTGAGTGTGTCGTGTTAGACCCAGCTCGGGTGCAGGATTAGGGTTGTTCGCTCCGTGCTGGAGGCACTCCAATGGGAGAAGGACAGTCTTTGCTTTCAAAAGTGAAGGGGAAAACCCAACTATAAAAACCCAACCCAAACAACCTGCCTCAGAATTGTTTCCTTCTTTCCATCTCAAAGGAGATAAGGACACCCCCACCAAGCACAGTCCTGCCGAGCATGGCCACACGTGCCGGTGGTTTTGCAGCTGAATCCAGATTTTCTCACTTCCAGGTTAAACACAGAGGAGGGAGGGAAACTTTGGCGACTTCCAGCTCTGCACAGGGCCAAGGTCTTCAACAACCATTTCAGTTATAGAAAGCAGATGGCCTTTGGGAGGCAGATCAGGAAGAACTCAGGCTGTCAAATGCAAAACTTTGCATGGAAAATCGGGGCAGTTCAGCAGATAATTGACTTCTGTGGGTGAAATGCAGATGTTTATGTATGGAGATCAAGCAGACCATGGGACAGAGCCAGCACTGGTGTAGGCCAATTTTCAGATACGGATACCTGCATAAATAAATGTGTGTGTATAAATATGCAGACATGCAGATACGCAAACATACTCCAATATAACTCCTCAAATCCATTTCAGTTAATTATATGTAACACTAGGTATCAAAGGCTTTCTTCACTTTCAGCAAAGATATAGGTAGAACGAGACCTACAACATTTTGCTGAAACACTTAAAATTTCTAGAATAATAAATGGTTTGGGTTGGAAGGGATCTTAAAGATAGGTAGTTTCAATTCTCCTGCCACGGGGAGGCACATCTTCTACTAGACTGGGTTGATGAAGGGTCCATCCAACCTGGCTCTGAACGCTTCCAGAACTGAAGCCTCCACAACTTCTCTGGACAACCTGTTGCAATGCCTCACCACCCTCACAGGAAAGAATTTCTTCCTAATGTGTAATCTAAATTGAGCTTCTTCCAGCTTGAAGCCGTTACCTGTCATCCTGCCACTCCATGCCTTTGTACAAAGTCCCTTTCCATCTCTCCTGTAGCCCCTTCAGATACTTGAAGGTTGCTCTAAGATCTCCCTAGATGAACAATCCTTCTTCAGGATGAACAATCCAAACTCTCTCAGCTTGTCTTCATAGAAGAGGTGCTCCAGCCCTCTGATCCTCTTTGTGGCCTCCTATGGACCCTCTCCAGCAGTTCTGTGTCCATGTGCTGAGTGCTGGACACTACTCCAGGTGAGATTTCACAAGAGTAGAGTGGGACGATCCCCTTCCTTGACCTGCTGCCTGCACTCCCTTTGATGCAGCCCAGGCTTTCTGTGTAGAACAGGCACAATGGACCACATGCTGAAGGTGGATAGAGAGTAATGAGGTGTATCCAGTTTGTCCATTTTATAATTACTGGTTGACTTAGGAGTTCTCAAATGACAGCTGCCTGGCTTGAAGCTACTCTTTCTTGCAATGTCGTATAGAGTTTCTTTTCTTAATCTCCATTGGCAGGGAGGTAGTTTGTGCTTCCCTTGTAAAATCTCAGGTAGAAAAGAGACAGCCCAGGTTGAAAGGGCTGAGTTTGATTTTGTTCCCTTACCCTCCTTCTGTCACATAGTTTACAGAATGATTTTGCTGGGAAAAAGTCCTAATGAACATTAATCTACAGCAGAGCAGACTTTGGACCAACAGGCTGGGGCAGGGCGAAGTGCCAGAGATGCTTATAGCTCTTTCGGGAGCTCAGCCTGGAGGAGTTTAATCTCCTTCCTATGTCCCAGGAGAGGGAAAGCAGAGTCTTCACAGTAGGTCCTCCCTCACCAAAACTAGAGTTGAAATAGTTGAAAATGCCTCCATAAAGACAAGCCCACATTTTATTCCCATGGCTGTGGATGCCATGTGGGACCAGGTCAGCAGAGGAGATGGGGAGGTTGCGCTTTGATAGCTCCTCAAGCAAGCTCTCTTTGTGGCTTGCTAGTTTTGTTACTCTTTCTCCCAAAATGGGGAGGAGGAGGAAGAGGAAGCAAGCTTGCTGAGTCAGGGAAACAAAACAAAAAGAAGGAGGTCTGACGGGTAGTGGAGGGCCGTGACTATTGATAGTCTCATGGTGGTGGTGGAGCGAGGCAGTGATAGCTGTTTCTTGGCAGCCTCCCCCAGCATGCCATGGTTTGTGTTGCAGGAGTCCCTGTGGGGCTGTGTAAAAAATATCACCAAAAAAACAGCTTCTCATCATGTCTGCTCCCTGGAGAGCTAAATATAAATTCATTGGGCAAAGAGAAGGAAATTTTCCACCATGCTACTTGTGTGTGCCTGTGAGCGTGCTGGGTCATGGAGCCTGACAGGCTGCTCCCCCCAGCCCTGGGGAACCCTCCCTGCCTGAGCCTGTGAGTGCCACTGCTCTCTTTACAGATGAGACCTTCCATAAATTCCTTGAAAGCTGTTGGAGCAGTGGCAGGCCTGAGCCCTGGAGCTCTGGTTCTGCATTCAAGTATCAGTGTGAGCAGTGACTGCATTAGAATTCTGAGAAAGGACTTCTCCAAGGTCACACAACGTGTCCACAGTTGCTGCCTGCAACTCAGCTATTTGCTTAGAGCAGCAATGCAGAACATGGCTCTGGTACAGTGAACAGATCCTCAGGCTGTTTTGTTTTTCCAAACTTTTTTGAGTTGGCTGCCTTTAGGGAGGCAGAAATTCCCAGGCAGGAGGTTATTTCTGACACCCCACCAAGCTGGTGTGAGGTGTGATAGTGAAGGCTATGGTGGTGCAAGCCTTTAGTCATCCACAAATGAAGCGGATACTGAAAATTAAAAAGTATCATCACGTGACTAGTTTACAGCCAGAATTTCTCCTGGCTTCAGGTTCATGAGTGATCCATGAGTTTGGAAGTCTGCTTGATGTCTCAGATGTATAAGATGTCACATCTTCAGCATCTGACATGGCATGAGAGATAAATACTGTCCAGTGGATTGAAGCTTGAGGAGGGTAGATGTAGACTGCATATTAGAAAGAAGTTCTTTACAGTGAGGATAATGAGGCACTGGAACAGGCTGCCCAGGGAGGTGGATGTCCCCTCCTTGGAGGTGTCCAAGGCTAGGTTGAATGAAGCCTTGAGCAATCTGGTCTAGTGGAAGGTGTCCCTGCCCATGACAGGACAGTTGGAACTAAATGCTCTTTATGGTCCTCTCCAATGCAAATGATTCTATACATTTATGAATAAATAAGATTTGATACTTTAGAAGTTGTATTTAGTGTATGAAAAGCGGAAACTTAAACTGGCCTGGAGGAGCATCAAAGCCTGCGTGAAGTGTGGTTGCTCCTGGTGCTACAGGCTCTGACTCCCCACACAGGCAGGTAGGTGGTACCCAGGTGAGTTTGGGTCCATAATCACTCTATTTGATTAACAGTTTAAGGACTGGTTGAGTGAGTACAAAAAAAATCTCTTCTGGAGCATTTGGTTTCTATACTCCCCTTAAAAAAATGTACCCAGGGGAGACTTGGTCATGGTTATTGCTTTTAGAGGATTAAATATAGCAGCATCATTGGTGTCACTCCTCTGTAGTCCATTTGAAGCATCCCTTGGGCTATGTAATTCCCTATATTTGTGGATCCTGGCCATAGCTTTTGGTTTCATCAGCCAAAGTTCAGGGCTCGTGCTGTGCGGTAGGTATGAGACCCTAGCAAACGAGTTCTACTCTGTTTTGTGCTTATACATCGTTACATCTCCTGGGGTTTGTGAAAAATATCTGGCAAACTTCAGTCTGGCAGCTGGAAAATCTGGTTTCTCTCTCTGCTCAAAGCCAGCCCTTAAAAGAAAGGACCAAAAAGCCTTTTAATGGTAGAGAAGCAGGACTTGGGAGTGGTGGAGCAGAATGATGCTCCAGCAACTTGCTCTGGTGTCAGCAACTGGTCTGGACTGAAGGGGGTTAAGAGATGTGATGTACTCTTCCTCCTGTTCCTAAAACCAAGGTCTTCTCAGGGTTGAGTTAATGCACTTACTTGCTATTAAGAAATTCCTTTTTTGTCCTAGTCCCATGATGAGTCTTGTGGTGATGTGAGACAAGTCTTGGTGCTCCTTTGTCTCAGTTGTCCTGTTGTACAATTGATGTCATCATTCTGCACTACTAGGAAATGTGAGGGAAGGAAAATGGCATTAATTAAATCCACCTGGACAGGAAGCTATGCAACCTGCTCTGGATGACCCTGCATTATCGGGGGAGTGGACTAGATGATCTCCAGAGGTCCCTTCCAACCCCTGCTACTCTCTGATTCTGTGTGGTTAATGAAGATGACTAATCCCTGGTTAGAACAGCCTAGTAGCAGTGCACTTAGGCCAGGCAGAGGTAGCAATTTCTCATTGCCAGTAATGTGGGAAAGTCATAATAACTGAGTTTTGTATTTGTGGGCTTACCTTAACATTACTGAAAATAACCTTCTGGTGTGCTGGGTAATCCTTGTCAATGCTATCAAATTACTTATAAATAATACATGTTATTGCATGTATTATTAGCCCACTTACCACATACTCTTTTAGTCCTAGCCATTACAAATCAATATTGTATATTATTTTTGAAAGGACAAATTTTGATGCTATTAAACAGAAGCCAAAAGCTACAATTGTGTACCTGTGCCGAAACTGAAGATCCATTACAGTTAGGAAGATATAGAAGGCGTTAAAAATATCCACATTTGGGTTTGTAGCCTTTTTGTTACTTCAGAAAAAAAAAATCTCTTTATTGGGCCATCAGTTGTGTTATAATTGAAATACAGTGCCATGGGTGCTACTTCTCAGAGCAAAAGCATTGTGGTTAATGAAGATTTACATTTCCCAGCATCTTCATTTAGAAACTGTCACCTACGTTTTCAGTTCCACGTGGTTTATGTTGTTGGTAGAAGATTATATTCTTCCCATGGAGGGACCTGGGGACCAGACTGGGACATCGGGGCTGCTGGGCATGGGGGTGCAGCAGCTTGCTTGAGGCATTCGGCATTGAGCCAGGAGAGCTGCAGTCCTGGACACTGCTGTGTCTATCACCAGTTTTAATAATATTCCAAATTAATTCTTACTGGACCATGTCTTTTGAAAAAGACGTCCAGTGCAGAGATAAAAATGTAGGAAGGATTGAGAACCCACTGCAGTCATTTATGATGCCAGTATCTTAATTGCAGTGATTATTGTCTGTGCTGCTCAGGAAAAAATTGCACTTTGCCCTTGCTCTGAATCTGCATAGTTTCCATTTCCTGCAGCACTGGGTGGTGTTATGCAGCCGATCTGCCCTCTCTGAAAGAGCTGCGCTGCATCTCCTTCCCTCTCTGAAGGTAGCCCGGTCATTCCTGAGCAGTTACCCCTCCATGTTCTACCAGTCTTGCCCTGTGCCCATTTCTTTGCCTCCCTCAGTTACTCCTTGAATCTTCTCCAGACCTTAATCAGACATGGCAGAAGGCTCCAAATGTCTGTAGTGGTTGTGGACTGCAGATCACAGAGGCAATACTGTCTCTTTTCCTCTTGAAGGTCCCTGGTTCATCCAGTCCACGTGCCTTGGTAGTGCAGTGCAGTCCATATACCTTGGTAGTGCAGTGCAGGAGGCTGGGGACGTGCCCTCCCTTCCAACATGTATGTCTTATAAGTAGTTTATTTTTTTTAAGACCTATCTTAACATCTCAATTAAAATCTCTGCTGGTTGCTTCTCTCCATTCTATACTGTCAAGTTGTTGCTTCTTCGTATTTAGGGCTCTGCCTGTCCTGAGTCACACAGCACTGATTTTTCCTGTTTCCTTTGCGCTTACTGCCAGAAATATTACATGGCAGAAGGTGAAGGTCTCGTTTCTGTTGATGCCAGTGTTGCCAGTTTATTTTCAGGCCTGAGCTGTGTCAGTTAAATAGGTGTCAAATAACCGCCACCCATTTCTGTGGGCTTTAACCAAGTCTTTGTGACCAGCTCTCCTTTTTACCTGCACAAAGACATTAGGTGAAACGAGCTTTTCTTCTTGGTGGTGTTAGTTGTGCTTCCTGATGCTCTGTCCTTGGACTGAAACTTGAGCCTTGCAGTACTTGTTTTCTCGAGGCCACCCCTTTTGCTTGTGCCTGTCCTCTGGGACTGTCTATGGAGACGGCTCAGAAGACCTTTAGGCATGATCTTAGAAAAGTTGAAAGTGTCAACTATTTGGAGCTGTTGTTTAAGAAAGATCTATATTTAGTGCTTGCGGTTGAATATCACCTCGGGTTACTCTTGACAAACGTGACTCCATCATTTTACTTTCTTCTGAGGACTGTGTTAAGGT
The DNA here is from genome assembly GCA_013399775.1 of Semnornis frantzii. Taxonomy (NCBI): domain Eukaryota; kingdom Metazoa; phylum Chordata; class Aves; order Piciformes; family Ramphastidae; genus Semnornis; species Semnornis frantzii. Next base: position 53,038 of record VWYK01002875.1, on the reverse strand, counting down.
ATATAGTGACCACGTCTCCCTTTCCTGCATTGTGACTGATGTTCTTTGTGACTGCAGAGTAAGGTTGTCAGTGGGACTTCTTGTCCTTAATGCCTATTTTTAAAAAAAGTGTCTTGTTTTCTAACAAAACCTAATGTTTAGCTCACAGTTTAATGCATTTTAAGATGGTCTCATTATTTTAGGGACTTCATAATGATCTACTAACTAAAGGATTAATTCTCTCACGCATTAATGTATCAAGTTGATACATATTTTTCCATGTGCTGAAGGTGGACATTTTTGCTGCCCGGTTTGTACTGGGCAATCATTCATGTCTGTGCACTGACAAAATACCTGGCATGATTCCCTTCCCAATAGTCTACTGCCAACTTTGGAGCCAGGATGAGATACAGCATTTAGGTCAGTTCTCCTCAGGATGTCCTTTCCTGTAGGGGCTTCATGGTTCTCACCATGCTGGTGCTGGGACCTTCCTCTCTGTCCTTTGGGCTTCCCGTGTCCACAACACCAAGGAATCCATTTTCCCTCCAGTTTTCCACCTGTGGGGTGGGAAAAAGAGCAATATGTGGAGGCTATCCAGATACGGAGACTTCTGGGGTGGAAAATGCAGAATTCTATCATTTTTTTTCCCGTTTAATGCATGTTCACTCTGTCATAAATGAGCTCAAGGAAGGCTGGACAGCCTGGTGTTTCTGCCAGCCTAAATAAATGCAGGAACTGTTTTCATTTCCACTTCCTTTTTTTTTTTTTTTTCCTTCTTGTCTCTGAGACAAACTGTGAAATCTGGGCTTTTCTGGGTTGCAAGCTACAGTGGGGTTCATCCTGCCCTGCTCCAGCCCCATGGGAATTGGGCATCTCTAGAGGATGCCAGGAAAATTGTGCTTTGTGGGCATTACTTCTCCATCTGGGTGGGACATGTCACTGCTTTGGGGTAACAAAATCCAGCTCACTGGAGCTGGACTCCAGGCTTGCAGCAGCATGAGGGGGAAACATTTCACAGCCCAACTCTTGGGAAACCCCCAAAGGAGCCAAACCTGCAGGAAGCTTGGACTATACGTGCTTCTGACACCTTGCAGGAGCTGAGAGTGTGTTATAGCAACAGATTCTGTATTATTCCACCCTCGCCAGCGTCTCCCTGTGATATTCAAACCACCAGCCGAAACCCAAGTCCAAACTCTCAATGAATGACTGTGTGGAAATGCTGTCGGGCGCGTTTCGGTGCTGCCTTGGCTCTGATTTCAATGAGTAAACATGGTGAGTGGGTGTTTGCTTTCACTTCTTCCTCCTAGCAAAAGACTTCCTTTGAGGGAAGGTGAAGCCTCCAGTGCTGTTCCCCATCACAGCATCAGATTGTTTTGCCCATGGCTTGGTGTTGGCCATGCCCAGACCCTGTGCTGCCAGGCTTGCCCAGCAGCAGTGGGAAATCCCTGATATCCAGAAGTGTGGAGGATGTCTTGTTCACAGATGTATGAATAATGCTCGCGGAGCCCGGTTACTCCGTCTGGATGCAGCATGGTCACCCCGTTTGGGGTGATGCTGCAGTGCTGCAGGGCATCCTTCACTTTAGAAGGCAGCTTCCCCTACTTGTCCCACACTCTAAGATCTGTTGCCCTCAAAGCTTCCAAAATCACTTCCAGCTTTGGCTGCACCTTTTTTTTTTTTTTGTTAGAAATAACTCTTAATGTGCAGCAGGCAGTTACTGGAGAAGGCAGAGTGGGTGCAACCTGTCCTCTCCTTGCTCTGCTGTATTAGGAAGAGTCCCCCGCCATCAAAGCTGGCTTCTTTGCAGCCAGTGCACGTAGGAACTGTCTTCTGGTAACAGATTGTTATGTATTTAATGAACCTGAGGAAAACAAGAAATTTGAAGGCTGCAGGGCAATACAAGTTTGCTGTTCAGTCTGCCAAATTCACAGTAATTCAGACAACTCACAGACATTTGGCTTCTCGTTCTTTAAAGAGATTTATGGAAGATGCAGGGCTCAGGTATGTCTTGTTGATGTACCAGAGAGATGGAAGTGGCAGCATGGGCAAAGGTTTCCAGGCCCCAGAGGACTCCTTTCCTCCCTCCTTAGCCACACTGCTGCCATGCCGCCTTCTTGCCAATGTTGATGGCAACGAATGGACAAACAGCAGAGAAATGTGCCTTTCAGTTGCTAGGAGGATTAATAAAGGCTCTAGGTTCGTCTTTCAGGAGCCAGAGAACTCTTTGAAAGCTATTTCTCAGCCGAGGAATGAAACCTCAGAGATTGCCAAAGAGCTGGAGTGCTTTGGTTTAATGCAAACAGGGTTTGCAGACCATGGCAGGCACCTGTGGTACTCTCTGTTGGCACAGACACCATCCACTGAAAGCATCTGAAACACTTTAAATGTTGCCTGCCTAGTTCAGGTAGATAATTTAAATTTTTGGAAGGTTCTAAGGGATCATTTTGCTTGGCTTCTTCACATGAGGGTTCTTCAGATATTTATCAATAAAGACGTGGTAGGGGGCGATGTGAAGTCTCGCAGTCCTGGCGGTCTCAGCATACATCCAGTATTTCCCTGCTCTACATTCAGACAGTTCTTTAGGGGTTGTTGGCCTCTGCTGATTCTCCAGCTCAGCCTTGAAAAAGGGAGAAATCCAAATGAGCAGCATCCAAATCCACTGCTTCGAGAGTGCTGATGGTGTTCTGATGCCTGGCAAGCTTTCCTCAATTACACTACAAGATGTCCTAGGTCTTCCTTGTGCTTGGTCCATGTGGTGGGTTTTCATGGTGACTGATGAACAGAAAGTGTTAAAGTCAGTGTTGAAGCACTGAACTTGCTTTGCAGCCCCAAGATTTGCTTCTTGCAAAAACCCCAAGAGCTCTGGAACAAACAGGGAAGCCTGAGCTGGCCAAGAAGCCCCTCTAATCTTCAGATCATTAATATCTGTTGGAGCAGGTCCAGAGGAGGCCATGAAGATGATCAGATGGCTGCAGCACCTTCCCTGTGGGGATAGTCTGAAAGAGTTGGGACTGTTCAGCCTGGAGAAGGCTCAGGGAAGACCTTACAGTAATATTCCAGTACTTTAAGGGGGCTACATGAGAACTGGGGAAGGACGTTCTACAAGGGCATGTAGTGGTAGGACAAGAGGGAATAGATTTAAGTTGAATGAGAGGAGATTTAGACTGGTTATTAGGAAGAAATTCTTTACAGTAAGAATTGAGAGACTCTGGAACAGATTGCCCAGGGAGATGGTGGATGACTCCTCCCTGGAAGTGTGCAAGTCTAGATTGGATGGAGTGGAAGGGGTCCCTCCCTGTGACAGGGAGGTTGGAGCTAGATGATCTTTAAGGTCCTTTCCAACCCAAACCATTCTATGATCTGTTTGTAAGTAGATGGACATAGTGTCATAGAGATAGGTATCAAGATGGGTTTGTGTGCTGTTTAAAATTGTTTATTCTTGAGGATTGAGTCTATAGAAGTGGCATGGTGGGGCTGTGCTGTCTCCATCTCAGACAATTTGGACCGTATATGGGAAAAGAATATAAGGAAGGAACAAGAATGGGGTTTTGTGTCTGTTTACTAGAGCAGCACACTCCAAGCAGTAATTAAAAGTAAACCTGGGCTCTACTGGCTTGTTCAGCATCCCTAGTTGCTGAGATTAAGCAGCCAAAGCAATCCTCAGTTCAGCAATTCCTCAGCTTTTGGGAGCATGGCCAACACTCACAGTGTCTCACAGACCATTGCAAATTCTTGTAATAAATCTCACAGTTGAGGGAAAGAAGCAAAATCAGAAATGTGAGATGGGTTTGTTGGACCAACTGACTGGATTGCTACTGCTGCTTCAGCTCTGCTTCTTCAGAGACAACCTTTTGTTCAATATTTCCAATATTCTTTGGAAATAGAGTCAAAATTAGCAGCAGTCCCCTGATGAGCAGGTTAGGCAGTGATTACAGGGTTGCTTAAAGAAAATGTGACTTTTCTACAGTAGTTGGGACTAATATCCTGTAGGATGTGTCTATATGGCCCAAGTGGTGCAGGAACATTGGCAGTGTCTATCCCCAAGCCAGAGTGTCAGCCGGGAAGACGCCTTTGGGGCCTGTCCTGCTGAGGAAGGATGACAGTGAGCTTGTGGAGCTGAGCTCTGCCATGGTGGGTCTGGGCTAAGCTGGCTCAGCATACTCCATTGCCTGGTGATATGCTGGGGGTGCAACCTCAAACTGCACATGGCCAGCTGAGGAGTGATCTCTTTAAAGGTCTGATGCTGCTCCTCTGTGAAAACACATGTGCAGGATGTGCATCCAAGAGTTACTGAACCCCATATTAGCTCTTCTCTTTAACTACAATGCATGAGTTCTTGTACAAGGGAGCTGGGTCCTGTGTAGGTACTTTGTACGTCCAATTGGCACTTCTCTGCTGGAGACCAGCACCTCTTGCCTGCTGGCTGCTGTTTTGTAATGACTAATTTTACTTTCTTTTCCTTTACAGTTGCCAGGGAGGAAAAGACAAAGTCACTGCCAGTACCATTTTCATCAGAGCTAAGATGTTGAGACAAAGCATCTCTGCCTCTGCCCTGTCCTGTCAGTCCCATTCCACCACTCTTGTGTGAGGCAGTCATTCCCCTGCTGCTCCTATTCTGTCAGAGCACAGGGGTAATAAACCTGATGTGTTTTACTCAACTAGATGCTGTGTAATTTTCCTTAATTGCTCTTATTTCATTTTGGTGAGAGCCTGCACACAAGTGAGGTCCAACCATACATATAGATCTGAGTGTGAGCTTGAACTTCAGGCTCTCTAACAGCTGGGGATGTTTGGATGTCTGTTTTGGGGCTAAGGGTGCTGAGGACCTACTGCTTTGTGTGACTTTGGTGTCAAATTGAGGTAGTGCTCAGGCACTTGAAGCCGGGGATTGGACTGAAATTACAGATTTTAATTTTCTTCATAATGAATTTATGGTCGTGGACCATAGTAGCAAGAATTGGTTTTGTTCCTGGTGACAAGAGTTAACCTCAGACATCCTTAAGCCAGGTGAGCATCTGTGGTGACTGCACTTAATATTTTTGGTTCCTAACGTGGCCTCTTGAGATGGATGGTGTTGTGGTAAACCTTGAACTCCTTCTGGCAGTGAGTTTTGTTAGTGTTGCTGTAAAGGCTGGCAGCTCCTGGGCTGTCCTGTGATGGAAGGAGTGCCGGACTGTATTGGTGAGAGCCCCCATTCTTGCTTGGAGCCGTTCCTTGTAAGCAGTGAGGTGATCTGGTTCTCAAAGCCTTGCAGGCCTATGGAGTGATGCTCACCTTAAACACAACCCATTACTGCTTTTGCTTTTGCTATGCCAGCTGTTGAAAATACTAAGTGTAGGTAAGTGTTTTACTTATTAATGCTATTTTTATCTTGTTAGCCCTGGAGAAGTCTAGCCTAGCTGCAAGCAGGAGGCAGAGGAGAACGTTTATTCATTCCTTTTATTTTGCTGGTAATTTCCAGTGCCTGGAGTGGCATCTTTTATGTTTATTAAAGTCTGTTACCAAATAAATAGTATTTAATAATGATGTGGAGGAGTGCTCAAGCAAGGGGAGCAAGCTGCCCAGAGCTGAACATCTCTCAGCCCTGCTGCAGAAGGCAAATTATTGCCCAAGTGAGAAAATGAACCCATGCCTAGCTACCTGCAGATGATAGGCTTCAGAGAAGTTTCAAAATTTGTGATGTAATAACTCAGCAAACTGAAGCTGTATCTCATGGCATTGTCCAAAGCAGCCTGTGCAGTAAGGAGATTCAATGTAGCCCCAAATTCCTCAAAGAAGTGGAAGGATGGAGAGGGGAGGCATCTTTTTTTAAATATGGATTAAAATTGCGATATCATGCTCTGTAGAAAGCCTTAAACCTCACAATTTTCAACTGCAATAACCAGTTTTGGTTATTTCCCCCAATTTCTTGTAAGTCGCCTGTAGCTTTTGGAGAGGATTTGGCTGGCTGTTGTGTGTCCAGGCTCTGCCTGCATGGAGAAATCTGGATCTACATGGCAGGAGGGGAATTTCTGTTTAATTGGTGAGAGGAGGAGGAGGAGGGTGGTTAAACCATAAAAATATGCTTGGAGTTTGGCCTGGAGGGATTAGGTTTGGTTCTTGAGACATGTGGATCTAAACTGAGTTAAATAAACTCTGTGATCAGGGTGGCTCTTTGCTCAGCCTGTCATTTTCCACTTGGAGGAGGTTGGTGTTTTCCATTGTCAAGATGTTTTTGCTGCTGCTTTTTTTTCTTGGAGAGCTGTTTATACATGTTTGGTGGTGTCACTGTCTCTGGAGGTGTTCACAAAATATGTAGACATGGCACTGTAGGATGTGGTTTAACAGACATCATGATGCTTTAGGTTGATTGTTGGACTTGATCTTAGAAGTCTTTTCCAACTGAAACAATTCTGTGATTCTATATTGAACTACTCTATCTGTTTTCAGTTGTATTCATTGCTCTTTTGGTGCTATTTGCAACCTCTAAACCAGTGTTACTGAACCCTCTTTCCCTGGGATAAACTTTGGGCAGTGGCTGCCCAAAGATGGACTAAGCCAGATTTGCCATGCCTATTGGAATAGGCTGCCCAGGGAAATGTTGGAGACTCCATCCCTGGAAAGATTCAAAAGACCTGCAGACGTGGTGCCAAGGGACATGGTTTAGTGGTGGCTTGGGAGTTCTGGGTTAATGGTTGAAACTGATGATCTTAAAGGTATATTCCAACCAAAATGGTTTTGTGATTCTATGATGCTTCTGTGGCAGTGGAGCAAAGCCTGCAGGTATGCTGAGGACGAAGGCTGGGCTTGAATGTTTGTCCTTCCTCTTCTTTCATAGAGTTTGGGAGGAATTTGAAAGTGACTGGAAATCCTCCACCCAAAGAGAGACAGACAGCTCTCAGTTTCATTCAGAAAGCCAAGGTCAGGAATGCTTCCCATTTCCTCTTGCAGGTGTTTAAGAAAACTTTCTGTACAGTCAAAAGGCTGCCTGAGTGTTTCTTCAGGGAGCAGTGCTGGGATGTAAAGTAGGGAGTGACATCCTACGTGGGTTGTGGCTTTGTCAATGAAAGATTTGAGGAGCACTGAAAAGTGGGTTGGAACAGGTGTTTTATACTCTGAGTGATCCCACTGTGCTGCTCACAGGGTGTACCAGTGAGCAAAATATGGCCCAATTTCCTCATTCCTATGTGCTCTTGAGGCCTGGAAATAGGTTTTCTGACAGTATGTGTGTCTGGAGATGGATTATTTGGGCTGGACTGTGGTTGAATGGTTGTTGTACAGAGGGTGGTGGTCCCACAATGAATGGAAATCTGCATGATGCTGGTCCTCAATTGTCTTTACAAAGAGTAACGCTGAGGGTCAGAGGTATGGGTGTATGATGCTGGCTGCTCATCAGGCTCCCTCCAGCCTTGGCAGAGCACTCACCAGAGAGTTTGCTAAATCCTGAGGTCTTTTCCATACTTTTCAGTACAGCAGATGGAGTATGGCTGTGACTTGGTGCATGGTGTCCACTGTGGTGGCTCCGCTTGTGGTGCAGGGAGTGGGAACTTCCTGCTGTCCGGCCATGATGAGCTGCTCTAGGGCTTTACTCCTTGCTGTAGATACTCCTTGCTTGTAAAGTACCATGTAAGGAGCTTGTCTTTTCACAAACATTACCTTTCAAGTGTGTGGGTGAAAACTGGATCATCTGCCTTACTCTTTTGTTCAGTGTAATTTTTTGCCAAGCCTAACATTCGGTTGCTGCGATACTGCCCAGAAGAGAGCTCTAAGAGAAGCTTCTTTCCACCTTTGCAACTGCAAAGATCGCAGAGGCTTCTACTCTGTATTTTGAAGAAATAACCACAGAAAAGCACGACTTGCTAATATTTGATGGTTTTCATGTACTAGTGCTGGTCCTGGGTGCTCCATGCAGCTCAGGAGATCACATTGATTCCAGTGGCCATGGTCCAAGTCTAAACTTAACCTTGACAGAGGGATGGAGATAGTTCCTTTATCTGATTGCAAATGAGGAAATACATTTCTTAAAATAATTAATGGTCCCTGAGGAGAATCTTTTTATTAGCATGTGTGTATGTGAAAGCCTCTGGTCTATAAATACATCATAGTTTCCTCCTCAGAGGCAATAAAGGGAACATCCCAGATCTGCCTAAGTGTTTCTGTCCCACTTGCTGTAGGACATGACCGGGCAGGAGGACCACATCGGGTCACACCATGTGTCAGAAGCCTGATGAAGCAGGATGGGGGGCCAGAGATCACATTTCACTGCAAAGTTTTCCTTTTTATTGCAGTTTCTTGGTGGAGATGATTTCAAAACCAAACCAAGCAGTAGATAAAAGAGCCCAGACCTACAAGCATGCCTCAGATCTGATGTTGGGTGACGTTAACTGCCAGCTTACTACTGGTTTGCTGTCATTAGGGTTGTGTTAATTGCAGGAGATGCGGTGGAGCAAGGAGATGGGAGGTGCAAAGAGCATCTGCCTGTACTTGCACACTGCCGCATGCCTGGGTGTGTGTAGGAGTCTGCTGCAGCAACTTTAACCATTACCTTAGGGAAAGAATTATTCCTGAAGAAATCATAGCCTGTTAGCGAGGAACTCTGTTTAAGTGCTTTCATGCTGGTCTGAATGCCTCTTTGATCTTTGCATCCCATGCTGCTGGCAGTGGCCCTAGTGTCCTCCCAAGCAGTCTGTCTCCATGGCAAGCATCCCTATCTCTGTGTTGGGATCAAGGACAACAGAGATCGTGGCAGATAAAAAAATCATAGAATCACAGTCATCGAGTGATTTGGGTTACAAGGGACCTTTAGAGGTGAGCAGAGATATCTTCAGTTAGATCAGGTGGACATGCTTATCTAGGTCAGCAGGTGGTCCTGATGATCTTAAAGGTCTCTTCTAACCAGAATGATTCTGTAATTCTTTGGGAGGTTGCTGGCCCTGCAAGTTTGACAGGAAGGGATTTTTCCTTGGGGAACAAGAGCTGTATTCTGGCAGCCAGCTCTGATACTGGCAAGGGCAGCCATTGCCCTGCTCCTTCTCCTCAGTCTGCAGCTCAACCATGGGAGCTGATGGAGCTGAAATTGCAGGGAGAGCACTTAGTAGAAGTAAAAGGAGGTGAGCCAGCAGGGATGAGGTGCCTTGCAGCTGCCACCAGTGCCACATTGTGCTGCTGGGGCCCTGCACTGGTGTTAGAGCTCTTGCTGTAAAACACCTGAGGCTTCAGCAGCAAACATGCCTCCATGTTGCTTATTCTCCCCTGTACAGCTGTTTCCACCTTACTCAGTTCTCACTTCCACACACTGTGGCAGTGCTGGGTTAATGGTTGAACTTGAGGATGTCTTCCAACCAAAATGATTCTATGATCCTGCATTTGTCCCCATCTGTTCCCTGTTCCAGGCAGCCCTTTTTGGAGAGCATCTCCTCACCTCATGTTTGTTCAGAATCTGGTGTAAGCAGCCACCCCTCCTGAACAAGACCTCTAGATTTTGTTGTGTACTACTATATTTGATGCAAGGACCATTAAAATGCAGAGATGTAAAACTCCTGTGTAGCTTAATAATGACCCTACAGCAAAATTCTGTTTGTTCTTGGAAAGCAGCTTGATGTTCTCAAGCTTTCCCCAGCACAGGGCTGGGGAAGCCTCCTGAACATAACCTGGGGGTTCCATATGCTGTAACAAGGTGTCTGAACTACCTCCAGGATCACCCAAGGTTTGCAGCCCTGTGTTTATGAGGCATGTCGCTGTGTTAGTCAACTGGTCCTCCAGCCATCTCATCTTCCCTTATGTTGTCCTCTTCTTGCATGAAACCAGACTATCTATGATATAATATGTGGTCTGGGATCACAAAATGTTTCATTCTGGTGGTCTAAAATGCTTTGCTTTTCCCTTAGACCGTTTTCATTTGTTTGTTGGGTTGTCCAGAGCTTTATGGTGAAATTACCAGTAAATTGTTTATTATAAGTCCCCATAGGTGCTAGAGACTGCACCAGGAACCCCCTGAGAACAGTAAATCTTTGTAAAATGTATTGATTCCCAATCCTGGCTTGACACTCTGGGTGAACTTTGTCCTCACAAAATAGTAGAAGGTGATTTTTCTTTACCAGCCAGCTGGCGTTCAAATGAGCTACTCAAAACACCATCTCAAGCTCTAATCCAAGTAAACACAGAAAAGATGATTTACAAGTTGGGAGGAGAAGCCCTATCAGTTCATAATGAGGTTTAATACTTAGCAGCACGTTCTCAAATGTTGTCCCTAAATATCACAGCTGGGTTTTGATCACATGCTACAAGGTCAGTGGTTTGTGCTCTTTGAATCATAATGAATGGTGGGTTTGGTTGTTTGCATTAATTCAAGACAACAAAATAGTGAAACAGGATTAGAGGAGCGGCTTGGGGAAAACACTGATTTCTATAATCAGATTTGAATTGCAATCTGTCTGCTGTTACAGAGGGGTAAGTTTATCAGAGAGGATGCCAGGAGGCGAGGCAGAGCTCATGGTCAGGTCCGTGTGGTGCCAGATGAGCCTGGCTTGCTGTTTGTTTTTTAATACACACTCCAGTTTGTGCAACTGTTAGCTTTTCCTACCTAAAACCACTTAAGAAGTAGGTAAGGATCAAGAGGTGTGTTGTGATACTTAGGATTTCAGGGCAGGGAGCTTTCTTCTTCCTTGAAGGCAACTCTTTGCCTTGCTTTTCAGCCCAAAGGACTCTTCATTTGAGAGGAGTAACTAGGGTGGGATCTCACAGACTTAATGATGCCAGAGCAGCTTTTTCTGGTGGACATCTGCTCCCAGCTGTACTGAGGGTGAGGGTTTCTATGAGACCAACCTGGAGGTTATAACCAGCCCTTCTTTCAAAGCTGTGCTGTCTTCAGTGTAGCCTCCTTTTTCAAAGGGAGAATTCAGGGGAAACTTTATTTAGTTACTTATTTTATTTAGTTATTTATTGTACTTCTGTCCTTCTGGATCACTTTGTGAATCTTACATACTTCCAACAGCTTGTGTGAGTGCCTGTGCCACGGAAGACCTCTGTACTGATGGGTATAGAGGCACCCCAACAATCTCGAGGAGCCAAAGATCAGTACTCCCCTGGGCTAACAACCGTTGGGGTATTTTTGGAGCAGTGCTCACCCTTTGGCCACTGCACCCGCCATTCATGCTGCCATCCTTCTGGGCAAGTCCTTTAAAGCCATTTCTCTCTCTCCATGCAGGAAGTTTTATATGCTCAGAGGTGGTTCCTGCACATCCACCGAGGAGCTGATGGGGCCAAGCCTTTCCCCGGGGAACATGGATTGAAAGAGGAGTTTCACCAGACCATGGCTGCCAGCGCCCTTCACCTGGACCCCAATGGACTCTGAGGCAGGATTGCATTACCATGGTGATGATCTTAACCAAAACTCGGGATAACAAAGGTGCTGACTCTGTAACATGCAGGACTGAGCTGGTAAGCTTTGGGAAGTCCTTGTTCAAAACTCTTTTGCTTGTAGCTTTATGATGAGACATTTTTGTGCTGCAGGACTGCATCTTTAGATGGTTTATAGCACTGGTTTCTACTGAGCTGCATTAATATCCAAGGAGCAGGTGATGAGGAAGTGATTGGAGTGCTGTGGCTTTTGCATATGTGAATTTTAGTGAGCATTCAAAGAAATAAGCAGAAAAAAGATAAAACCAATGCCATAAAAACACGAGTGAGAAGTTGCTTCACTGATAGCAAACAGATGCTCCTCATTAACAGGAGGATGAGCAAGCGAGGAACAAGATTAAGAGGGAGACAGCAACAGGCAGTGCTGTGGTGCTTAACAGGCTCACTGGCAACCTGGAGAGATGCAAATCCAGCCATGCGACATGAAAACCCAAGTCAAGGGCGGAAAACAGACTAAATCATGCTGCAAGGGGTGAGAAAGGGGTGCGCCTGTCTACAGTAGTGGCAAATGAAGGGCAGCGTCCTGTCTGGGACTTGTGTCAGAGCAGGCAAGGATGGGGAACAGGAGCAAGAGGAGATGTGGGATGATGGAAAGATGTCTTAAAAAGCCCAGAGCAAGTCTGTCTGTTTGATGTTTGCTCCTCTGTCCTTCAGAAGATATGGTCGTAGTCTGAGAAGAAATTACAGCCTAAGTCTATTCTCACAGGGTTTACTGAGAGTCTCAGATAAGGGCGTGCAGGAACACAGCAGGAAGCATCTGACGGAATTAGCCAAAAATGGGAGTTTTGAGCAGGAAAACAAAAAATTGTATGAATGCCTAAATTCAAGGATGATGAACTGTCCAGCTGGGCTTCCTGGGCAGATAGCATGGCATACTGAGGTAAAGGCCAGCTGCCCTGACAGTGTCTCCTGGAGAAGGTGGCAAGCAAGCCAGAGGCAACTTTAAATCCTACCTTAAAAGGATGTAGTCTGGGAAGGAAGGGTATTGATAGAAGAACATCCTTGCTTTAGTGTCAGCTCCTGCTGCAAAGGCAGAATCTTGTACAGATGGGGTGGCAAGGGGGGAGCCTGAGCATTCAGTGCCAGCCATGGCCCAGGAGGTGTGCTGCAAAGAGGTAGATGAGAAGTATTTTCTTCTACTGCTACACAAAGGGATGGGCCATCGGGCTGTCTGATGGTGGGCAGTGGAGGTGCAGAGCTGGAACGTGAAACTTTGCCCTCAAGTGTTTACCAAGTGCCTTCTGCAGCTCTGGGCTGGGCCAATAGTGCAATGATAGTCTTGCTTGCACAAGTTGAATTGCTGAGTTGTCTGGACTCTTAAATTGGGGCAGATGTTCACAAGAAGACTAAGCCACCAAAGAAAGCAAGAATTCTTCTGTTGACTATCATAGGAAAGGCAAAAAAGCAAAATGTGAATGAAATAAATGAGCAGTGGGACACCCAACACCCGATGGGCTTATTTGGTTCAGTTCCCAGAAAAACTTTTACAAATTGGTAATTATGTTCAATATTGGACGTGTGTCACTTGAAGATGTTCCTCCCCATCCTGCATTAGCAGGCAGTAGCTGATCTCTGAGGTTAGCACATGTGTGCTGGGACAACTGCTGCCTTCTCTGGGGCTTGTCCCACATCCATCACTGCTCCACTTTGGCCAGCTTTTGGAGACCACTGCTTGTCCTTGCTGTCTCCTGATTAATTCTGTCTGCTGCTTCATAAGGTGGGGCTTCACAGATAAATATATCCTTACTTCACCTAAAAATGTGATGCATGCTCCAAAGAAAGTGACCAATACTTCTTTACCTTTTACACATCTACACCTCATCATTGTTTTCTGCCTCCACATTCCTCCATGTTCGATATTTACAATATTCTGTGTACAAAGTGGATTGGTTTTGCTGGATTGGTCTGTACAGGCAGGTGCCAGCATTTGGTTAACAGTAATGATGATGATAATAATAATAAAATAATGATGACGATGTGACGAGGCAACATGTAAAACACGGATCGGGGAGAAAACGTGAATGTGGTGACCTAATGCCAAATAAAATGCAGTTATGGCAGCACAGATGAACAGGAAGGTCATGATGGTTCTTCCCTCAGTTGATGTCACACCTCAGTCAGGTGGGATGATGTTGCCAGGAAGACACTTCCATATTCATAAGCTGAATATGGATGTTTGGGGGGAATAATAAAGGAACAATTAGTATGAAAGTGTGCTTTTGCAGGCACAGATGAAATGGCATGTAACTGCTGATGACATACTGATTTATTGTATATACAACTGTCCATGCCCATTTTTAGAAGTCTGATGATGTCTCTTAATGCTGTCAAGAGGGAAATTCTTATGAGAAAAAAAAAAGTTTAAAAAGCATCCAAGATTATTTTGTACCCATACAGTGGTGGTTTTACCTATTTTTAGTGTAAATCAACACAGCTTGAATGTGGAGTCCCCAGAAGTACTGGAGGGATGATATCTTGCCTTAGAAACACACTATCTGTTTAAAGAAAACCCCAAGAGCCTCTTTATACCTAGATGTGAGGCTCGATGGCCTTGGATGGGTTCAGATACCACTGCTGCTCTGTCTTGCCTGGTCCAGAATTAGTATTGATCTAGAACTCCCAGTTTAGTTTCTGTGGTGTCTTGGGTCCTGGGGCTGGACAACCTTGCTGCAGCTATTCCTATGGGTCAGGGCTAGCTACAGGACGCATGATCAGCAGACTTGAGTCTTATCACCAGCTCTCCACAGCATTTAACTAAATCTGATGTCTTTGAGAGAAGATAATGGGATCTGTCCCTTGGTTCTTGCCAAAACAGGACCATCCTGTGTGTTCAAGGCTCTCCTCTCTGCCAAGTGCCATGTGGTTTTGCCCAGGCTGGAGGCAGGGTGGTCTCTGGTGCCCCTGATCAAGTTTGAGAGAAGTGAATAGTTTTTCTGGTTGTTTGCAGCACACTCCAAAGATGAGTCAAGGACCTACTCTCTTCTCTTGTGGCGTGATGGGTAAGTAATAGACACTTCAGTCCATATTTACTTCACTTCCATAGAGCAATGAGCAGGAAGGTGCCCTGAGTAGTTTGATCTCTCAAAAAACTGCTCCCCTGCAGACCTAGGGTGAGCATGCACCCACTTGCCCTGCACAGCAAGAAAAGAGGGGCACCTGCCCCACCACCTACTAGTGGTGGCCATCTTGCCTATGCCACCCTCCTTCCTAGGGGTGGTTATCCTGCTCTGTTGCCATTGCTGAGAGACTTGCTTATTGCTTTTCCCTTCCCCTTCAATATATCTACCTTTTTTTTTTAGTAACTCCTGCAGTTGAGATAATAAGGATTTTGGATCTGAGACTGTGTTTGAGTATCCAGCCCATGCCCGTGACTCTTGGCTGTTTGCACAATGCAAGTAATAAATACAAGTATTATCACTAAAATGTTCTACCACTTGGCACAAAGCGTTTTGACAGGCCTCAGACAATAAGGAAAACATCTTTTTTTTTTTTGCTATTGACAATAACCACAATATGTCATGTTTAATACCTTTTATGTCAGGGCTTCCTATCAATTTTTTCACATAATCACAGAATGTTAGGGCTTGGAAGGGACCTTAAAAGTTCACCCAGTCCAACTGCTCTGCCAGAGCAGGGTCACCTATACCAGATCACACAGGAATGCAACCAGGCGGATTTTCAATATATTTGGAGAAGGAAACTCCACACCCCCCTGGGCAGACTGTACCAATGTGTATGCTAATGATCCAAGATTGATGGGGGATTGATGGCTTGGCCAATGATCCTGAAAAAAATGATAGTACAGAAAGGTGTGCTGTTATATTGTCTTCTTTGGGTTTTGTAGGGGGAAGGCAGTCCCTATATGAAGACTCAAAGCCCAATTAAAATTGTAGGTCAAGTTTGAGTCAAACTACTTGCTATGAAAACCAATACTTGACAGACAAAGAGGCTGCCCCTTTTCTTCATGGGCACAACTCTCATTAGCGTTAATGGGAGCCGAGCACATCCATTGACAGGAGATATTTCCCAAGCTCTCTGATAACTCCAGTTATTGAGGGGGGTGGGGGTGCAGGGAAGATGGAAAGCATTTGGATTTTTTCAAATGGAAGTCACAAGCTTCAGAGTCCATAAGGGTTAGAGACAGCCTGTTCCCTTTCTGCTGCCTGTCAAACATGAGTAAGGAACAAAGAAACCCAATCAGATGGTTTCCCCTGTACTGTGGGACTGGACAGCTCTTCAGCGGGTAGGAAGAACCTACACCTAATTGAAAAGCAGCTTGTCTCTAAGAGCTTTTACAAAGCCGTCTTCATAGCACTGTGCTGGTCTTCCTTAGCTGCCAAATTATCCTCTTTCCGAGGGAACCTTCCAAGGTCACCTCCTTGACCACAGCTTTCCACATAATGGTCTTTGTCATGCTCAGGCAAGAGAAGGCAGTCTCTCCAGCATGCAAAGGCGTCAGTTGGCTTGGGCTTAATTTTAGGCTTCTTTTCCAAGTGGTGTTCTTGATATCTCCAAACATAAGCCATGATCACAGACTAATCAGTGTCAAAACTTGATGTTTTAAATAAGTCCCATGGTTATAATGGCACCAAATGCAAAACTGGAGGACTGTTTCAGATCAAAGGGCCAAGTCCTTGTTGGTGGAAAGCACTGAGATAAATTCAGTGACGTTTGGACTGGCAGTGCAGCCAAAGGGAGACAATGACTCATAGTTCCACATACAACATTGGGAGGATGGAAGGACATTGGATGAATTTTCTGTATTTTTAGACAGAAGGAGCTGACAGTCTTAGCACATGGTCTTCCCAGTTGCCTTTGGGGGTGAGGACAGCTTTGGGCAGGAAAGCAGCTGTGGGACAGTGGGGCAGAGAGAAGCACAGCCTCAGCCAGACCACCAGGGAGGACATCATCCAAACCCTGGAGCGCTTCCCACTGGCATCAACTCAGAAATGTTTATCTTCAGGAAGGAGAAGGAAGAGGTTGGATCAAAGTCCCAGCGAGTGCTTAATGCACCGCGACCAAGAAACCCAATAAAGCCAAGATGGCAGAGCTGGATTCCTCCTTACTTGTGGCTCATGCAGGGAAAAAGAGTGAGCTGAAGCCCATGCATCTTAGATGTGGATAGTTTGTAAGGTACCTTAAACACTACCAGAATCTGAAATTTTATTATATGCTGTAATGTAACTCAATATTTGAGTAAACTTTATTAAATAGACTTGGTATGCTGGATGATGCAATGTCAGATCCACTTCCCAAGGTGACTTAAATTGTATTTTGATATTTAGATTTATGAGAAATACTCCTGCCAGTGTGATGATAATATTACTAGAAAGATTGGTTTTAAACTTTGTATAGCCCTTTGATAGCAGGAGGATTAGAGGTGAATTGCCTAAAATTACAAATTCAATGCCTTCTTTTTCCCATTTTCCTTGATGGGTCCTTGGAACACCTGGGAGTGTAAGAATTGTCCTGTTGTTGGATGGAATTTTTCCTCCTTTTTTCCCCCCCCTTTCCTGAAACCCTTGCAGTCTCCATCACATGTCCCCGGTGAAAGTATCAGTGGCTGTGCTGGAAAAAGCAAATGAATAGAAGAGAATCAAATCATTAAGGTTGGAAAAGACCTTTAAGATCATCAAGTCCAACCATAACCCAATGACCATGACTACTAAACTATATCCTACATACACACATCTTGAACACCTTCAGGAATGGCATGTTAGAAAGTTGGGGAACTGTTCTTGACTTCCTATATTGAAATTTTTCTGTCTTTAATGGATGGAAGAAGAAAATTTAAAATACTTGAACAAGGCATTGGCAGTATCACTTAACCTGCCTCTAGCATATGATAGGGAAAGTATGACATGCAGGAAGGTATGACATTCAACAAGGCCAAGTGCTGGGTCCTGCGCTCGGCATGCAACAGCTCAGGCTTGGGGCAGAGTGGACGGAAAGTTGCCTGGCAGAAAAGGATCTGGAGGTGTCGTTCATCAGCCAACTGAATATGGGCAAGTGTGTGCCCAGGTGGCCAAGTATGTGTTGGGGAAGTTGCAACCTTGGGTCTTGTCATTGCACACCTCTTACCTGGAAGTGACACTGAATTTTAGAAGTGAACATGAGCTCTTAGCAACATCCTCATTTGCAATCATCAGCTCACCAAATGAGCCCAGTGGTCCAGGGCATGAGGCACTCACAGGGTGAAGTCCTGTCCAAAACTCAAGGAGTCAGTTGTCAGAACACTGGAACAGGCTGCCCAGGGGAGTTGTGGAGTCTCCCTCTCTGGATGTACCTGGATGCATTCCCATGTTATCTGGTATAGGTGATCCTGCTCTGGCAGTGGGGTTGGACTGGATGATCTTTTGAGGTCCCTTCCAGCCTCTGACATTCTGTGATTCTATGATCCTGCATCTTGTCACCCACTGTATGGGTGATGGAGGAAAGCAAAGAAGCCAAAAGAAAGGCCAGCCTGTGAGAGGCGATTACATCCTGAAAGCACATCCAGGGCTTGGACACCATCTGGTTTTGAAGCAGGATTTTCTGTTATTCTGAGGGTTTTTTGGAAAGGCCACCAGGATAGGGTAGCATCTTTGTGCATGCTCAAGCACAGTGAACCCCCAAAGAGGAACAGCCACACAAGGAAAGCTGACGAGGCACAGCTGAAGCAGGGAAACCTCACCAGAGGATCATGTTGAAGAACAGGGCACATTTCAGTGCCAAGGTGGGGAGTTTGCCTGCCCCATGCAGGCTGCTGGCACAAGGAGCCCACAGCCCACTGATGTGTTTATTCTCCAGGGCTAGATTTGGGGATTGTCATCTTCAATTCCCATTGAAGCAGAGCTCCATGCATTGTATTTTAATCTTCTTTCTGCAGTGGGAAGGCTCTGTGGCACTGCCATCAGCTAATTACAACCGTTAAACTTGTTCCGCATTTAGAAATAATCATCTCTTGAACATTGATGTGGGGCAGTGGAAAATGCAGACTGGCTTTTCCCCTGTGCATGGGCACCAGGAGACTAAAATTCAACTTGAACAACATGTGAAAAAGGGAATTGGATACACACCCGTGCAAAGACAAATGTTTGGGTTAGGATCCAAACAGAATTTATCTGCCAAAAAGGAGAAGAAGAATTGATTGAAACCCATAATTGCTTTACAAGTTGCTATAATAAATTATGTATTAATGTAAATTATTTCAGGGGAGAAGAACATAGAGAGGCAACTTGAGCAGAAGGATCATGCATTATGTATAAAAAAGAACCGTTAAAATATTATAGCAGCACATTTGTGTCGCTGTAGTTAAAGTTGTGTCAGCGTTTTTGTTTTACACCCTTCGCTGTGGCTATGAACATGGTCATTAAAATTTACTGTGTCACCAGAGGAGCACAGCAGTCGTTTAAAAAGCCTGCAAGGTGTCTGACGTGTCCATGCTCTTCTACTGTTAAACCTGGGGCTCAGCATTTGGAAAACTGGCTGTGGTACTCTGAGACTGAATCCTGTTCTCTGTGGGTCTGCCAAATCTCTCAGGGATGCTGTCCCCCTGATTTTTGAGCTGCAAGTACAGGCTGCAGATGCCCCATATTCTGGGCCACTGGGCTTGCTTGATGCAGTGAAAGTTACACAAACCAGATGGACATTGTTAAGGATTCATAGTCACTCAAAAGTTAATGTCTTGGTTTTACCCAAAGGGAAATTTAGGAATAGGTAGTGGTGCTGAAAGCATTTGAGCATGATGATCCCAGGATGAGTTGGGCTGTGCTCGTATGCCAGTGGCCTCTGTCTTGTCTCTGAAAATAGAAGAGGGCAGGAAAACAGAAGATTAGAGCATAGTCTGGCAGCCAGTACCTGGAACATGCTGGAGCCTGTTGCCACATGTCCTGCCTGGTGAGTCGTGCCTTGCATGGAAAGCAGGTGCTATGGCTGGCAGCAAGGGCCACTCTTCACCCACACCTTAAACACTATGCCTGTTTGACACCGAACATCTGCCTCCTGCGAGCATCCCTGGCAGGGCTGGCTCCCACCACCTTGGCGTCAGTGACTCTGCCACCAAGCACTCCTGGAGGCCAGGCAGGGTGGTGAGGAGGCAGGCAGGCTGGGGACAGTGTGGGAGCTGGGGCTCAGATAATTCTTTCCAGGGCAGACTTTGAGCTAACTATCACAGCCTTGCTTTGGAAGGCAGAAATAGTTTGAGTTTGGGTCCTCCTAAGATTGGGCAATCTGGGAGCTTGTAGCTGTAATTTGAATTTCTTGCTGCTTCATGTGTGACTTGCAGGGAGGCTCAACATCCTGCTGCTGTGACCAGAGAGGGCAGGATGAGAAATCCTAGGCTGCCAATAACAGCCCTTGAGGTCTTGGGAGCTGGAAAGCTATTTCACAACCAAAGAGATGCCAGAAAATTCACCATGTGTTGCCTCGCCCTGGAAATGTAGATTTGCAGATCAGAATGTCTCAAAAGAAAGTTGCTAGATGCAACTGAGTGACTTGGAGTGTTGAGTTCTACAGTTTCAAGTTAAAATCCAAAAGTAAGATGCAGCTTCATCCAGGGACACTACAGCCAGGAAGGACTGGTTTGACCAGAGGAAGTGCCCTTCGAGGCCGTGTCTGTATTGTGCTGGGGGGGGTTTAGATTGGATGTTAGGAAGAATTTCTTTACCAAGAGAGTGGTCAGGCATTGGAATAGGCTGCACAGGGAGGTGGTGTGGTCACCATCCCTAAAGGTGTTCAAGAAACCTGTGGACATGGTTCAGTGTGTGTGGTGGTGGTGTGTTGACAGCTGGACTTGATGATCTTAAAGATCTTTTCCAACCTTTCTACAATAAGCGTTCTGTTGTTTTTCCAATAAGCAAAGGAGAGTCTTCAAGCAAAGCAGTTCGCGTGTGAACTGAGGGGTTCTCACGATGGCTTTTATGCTGGAACAAATTACTGCCTTAGGCTAAACCAGGATGAAGTTTATAATTTAAGAAAATTAATACATATTAATTTAATACAGGCTTAACTGCAGCTGTATTAATGGCTCCACTGAAATTACTGATATCAGCATGCTCAGGATGTGAATCTTAAAAAATTAAATGGAAAATCACAGAATCACAGTATGTTAGGGGTTGGAAGGGACCTCCAGAGATCATTGAGTCCAACCGTTCTGCCAGAGCAGGATCACCTAGGGCAGGATGTAAAGGGATGCATCCCAGCAGGTTTTGAAAGTTTTTGGGCAGCCTGTTCCAGGGCTCAGTCACCCTCACAATAAAGAAGTGTCTTCTCATATTGGTGGAACTTCCTGTGTTCCAGATTATACCCATTGTGCCTTGTTCTGTTGTTACTGGGCACCACCAAAAAGAGACTGGCACCTTTATCTTGACACCCACCCCTCAGATATTTATAGACATTAATTAATAGGATCCTCTCTCAGCCTGTTCTTCTCAAGACTAAATTTAGCCCCAGTTCTCTCAGCTGCTGCTTCTCAAAAAAAATAAAAAATAAAGCTTTTCCTGGTCCTTTAAGGGTTGAGACAACTCCATCAATTTGCCTTGGAGCAAACAGTTTTCTTTTAGCACTGAAAAAAAATGCAAATATTTTGGGGGTTATCCAGCAGTGTGGGACCAGTCAGTGGTTCTGGGTAGTTTGGAGGGGATGGTTTTGCCAGGGTCTCCCTGTGCTGTCTTACAACCGTGCTGCAAGGGGAAAAGCAAGGGGATAACAGTGCAGCTACTATTTTCTTTGCAAGGTCTATAAGATTTATATTGTTTGTGCCAAAGCAGGGCTGAAAGAGGAAGGTGTCCCGTATCCTCCTCACCAGGGCCTTTTGTACAGCGAGACGTCTCTGGCTGGAGAGTCGTGGCAACTTGCCATGAAAATCAGCTTCTATTTCTGTTTCTTTTGTCTGCTGACCTGACCCATGAAACCTCTCTGCCGGCAGCAGAATACAAAGGGAAAAATAATAAAGATCTAAACACAGATGTAGTTGTTTAGTGCAGACTTCTCACTTTTCATTGTGTTTATTAAAATGAGGACAACAGCAGCTAAAATGTCCTGTGGTTATTGATGGCAGAGACAGGCTCTTTGTGGCTGGAGCTGTTGTGGCAGCATCTGGATGCAGTGAGAAATGAGAAGACTGGCCAAGAGTGGTGCCATGGGCCCCAAATACGACCTTCTGACTTGGAAGCCAAGCCTCCATACAAAACATTCTGCACCGTTGCATCTTCCCTGTTAGGCTGGTACCTGCAGCTGCGGGCTGGGTATCACTTTTAATTCATCCTTCAGCTGCCTCAGTGGAAAAAAACAAAACCTCCTAAAATATATTGCATGATTTAGATATGATCATATGAAACTTGGCAGCAGTGGTGAGCTAGCACCATTTGCCTCTCTGTGCAGCAGCCAACAACAAAAGCAGTCACCAGAGAAGGTCTGCTGGGTGATTACTTTTTTCCATTGCAGCAGCCGATGGGTATGTCCTACCATGGTTTTCCTGTTGAGTGTAACTGCAGAGAGCCCCATTCACCTGCGCTGGGGAGACAGACCTTGATGACACTTTGCTTGCTTCTTTCATTGTCAGCAAGACCATATACAGGAATGAGATCATCACCCTTAGTGCTTGGTCACCAGTGGGACTTTTGAAGAGAGATGTAGCTGAGTTTGCAGTCTTCTGACATGGAGCTGCCCATACCATATATGTTTGAGCCTGTGGACTTTGGCAGTACAGATTTCTCAGAACTTTACCCAAGCACCACAAAGCCCATCTGGTAAAAGGCATTTCTTGATCCTGACCCCTAAACCATGCAACAGGTCCCCACTGTCTTTTTTTGTGCTGCTTTGTAAGACTATTACTCACAGAATGGTGGGGGCCAGAAGGGACCTCTGGAGATCATGTAGTCCAACCCTCCTGCTAAAGCAGGGTCACCCAAGAGCAGGTTGCCCAGGATCACAACGTTCAGGTGTGTTTGGAATGTCCCCACAGAAGGAGACTCCTCGACCTCTCTGGGCAGTCTGCTCCAGGGCTCTGGCATCCTCACAGGAAGTGGGTTTCTCCTTATGTTAAGGTGGAACCTGCCAGATTCCAGTTTGTGCTTATTTCCCCTTGTCCTGTCACAGGGCAGCACTGAAAAGCATCTGGCCCCATTCTCTTGACACTGGTCCTTTAGATATTGATTAGCATTGAGAAGATTCCCAAGTGCAAGACAAATTTTCAGGAGGATCAAGTTCCCATGTAAAGGAGCTGAATGAGAGGGAGAAAATGTTCAAAAGCGTCTTTAAAAAATTTAAATAAGTGGACCCATTAAGCAATTTAAATCACAGAATGGTTCAGGTTAGAAGGGGCTTTTAGAGGTCATCTAGTTCAACCCCCCTGCAGTCAGCAGGGACATCTTCAGTTGGATCATGTTGTTCAGAACCCTATCCAACCTGATCTGGAATGTTTTCAGGAACAGAGCATCTATTACCTCTCTGGGCAACCTGGGCCAGTGTTTCACCACACTCAGCTTAAAAAATGTCTTTTTCTTTCTAGTTTAAATCTTCCTCTTTTAGTTTAAAACCATTGCCTCTTGTCCTGTCACAAAAGACCCTGCTAAAGACTGTCCCCATGCTCTATTTATTCCAGAAATGCAAAAGAAGGAATGGCCTCACAATAGGAACTTAAGAACAGCACCTTGCAAAGAACCGGTGGCGGTTTCTAATGCATCTGTTATAGCAGCAGCCATCTTACATGTGATTATGTGCACCAACCTTTGTTAAGACAAAGTAGTTTTGGGTCGATTAGAGATGCTCAGAGCCTTAGTAGTTATGAATAAGCTGGTTTAATTGGAACAATGCTGTTATAGCAGCTGCCGAGCAGTGGGGTTTGGGATGTTTTTTGTCGGGGTTTCTGTGCTGTGACAAGCTGCTTGATGCCCAAGGTCACTCCCCTTTCTATTAAGACCATCCTAACTGCTGTCACATCTCCTTTGTGGTATTTCGCCCTCCCAAGGTCCAGCTCACCCCAGCTTCATGCTCTCGACTTCTACTTTTTGTGAACCTCTCAGGCAATTGTGCTTGTGGAGCCCAGGAGGAACCACAAGCATCCAAGACATGATTTAACACAGAGATAAGGCAATGGCCATGCCATTACCTATTGCTGAATTTCCCTTGGCTAGTGCAGTCTGGATGTTGGAAGGCACGTGCTTCTCTTCTTCTGCTGGTTTTGCTCCTGCTGCGATTTTCACTTTGTCTCTCTCTCTCCATCTCCACTGCAGCCACCACTCTGCTGGCAGTTTGGAAAAAACATATTCCAAGAGTTAATTAATTTGTACTGGAAAATGTCCCATATGCTACTCTTTGTGTTTGTGGACGTTGAAAGCGAATCGCAGAATTAATTAACGCTAATGCCTGCGCATGTGTCTTGGTTGTTTTTTTTCTCTTTCTGAACCAGAAAATGACAGATGGAGAGATCTCAGTAGGAAATGTCCACTTCAGCTCGAGCAGCCAGGCACCAGCATTTGGGACTGTTTGTCGGACAAGGGTGAGGAGGCCTCACGCTGGCCAAGGGAGACGGCCAGCACCTGCTCCGTCACCAACCTGATCAAAGACCTCAGCCTCAGCGACCCCCACGGTAACCCCTCGGCGCCTCCCAGCAAGCGCCAGTGCCGCTCGCTCTCCTTTTCGGATGAAATGTCGAGCTGTGGGACCTCGTGGAGACCCTTAGGCTCAAAGGTGTGGACTCCGGTGGAGAAGCGGAGGTGTTACAGCGGGGGGAGCGTGCAGCGTTACTCCAACGGCTTTGCCACAATGCAGAGGAGCTCCAGCTTCAGTCTGCCGTCGCGGTCCAACCCGCTCTCCTGTGAGCATCCTGCCTTCAGCAGCCGGCTGGCATGCCAGCCGAGGAAATCGGCCGCTGGTGGGCACGGAGGAGAGCGGGCGGATATGCAGAGGTCGCTCTCCTGCTCACACGACCGCTTCTCCTCCTCGGAGTACTGCCCGCCCTCGGCCAGCAGCACGCCTGCCTCCACGCCGGAGCTGGGCCGCCGCGCTGGTGGCCTGGCTCGCAGCCGCTCGCAGCCCTGCGTCCTCAACGACAAGAAGGTCGGGGTCAAGCGACGGAGACCAGAGGAGGTTCAGGAGCAACGGCCCTCGCTCGACCTCGCCAAGATGACCCAGGTAAGATATGGCAGTGCCGTCCCTGCCAGGGCCCTACAACAACCCAACTGGAGCTCAGCAGCAAGGTGATGCTGCTCTCTGCTTCCCTAAAAATCTTTTAGCTTCCTCCTGAGGTGGGTCTGTGGCATGCAGAGTAACCTGAGTATCACAGGGAAGTACATCTTCCTGTCTGAGCAAAAAACCCCCTCCCCTCCACATTTCTGGCTGCACGGATTTTTTTGCACACCAGCTCCACCATGTTGGTGACTCCTCCTGGCACATGTTTCAAACAAGAATGTGTAAAACCCCACATTTTTGAGTTCAGGAGAGAAGAACTCCAGGTCTGCCATTGCACGGCGAAGCCAACAACCCAAGGCACCTAGGCCTGGGTCCATTAAGACACAAATTCATACCACTGCAGGCCCTACATGCACAGCCTCTGTAATTTTCCACTCTGGAGATGTTATCATGTTTCATTTTCAGTTGCAAGCACAGAGCACAACCTCCCTCTCCAATCTGCTGCACAAAGCCAGATAACAGATTCAAAGTGAGAACCAGGGAGGATTTTCTCCCCCAGTCCTCTCCCTACAAGGCCAAGTGACTGGACTTTAGCAGGAACTTTCATTGAAGGACAGTGCAAGCAGCACTTCCATTTCACACTCATAAAATTCCTTATTTATGCAGTTTTATGGTGTGAAATTTCCCACATTTGTATCTTCAGTATCTGTAACTTCAGTAACACCACCGTCTCTGTGTGAGATGGAGATAATGGAAGGGGTCGGAAGGCCATAGGGCTCTTGCTGTGGGAGCAGGGGGTTTGCTGTGGGCACCTCCCAGGGTGGGCTCTCACCTTGTGTTAGCCAGAAAACATCTCCCATGGTTTCTGTTCGATATGGTGCTGCTGCACTTCATCCAAGAAAACCTGAGAACATGTGCCCTGATTTTTTTTCTACAACCCTGGCAGACGAAGCCTGCCTGGTGCAAGGCATCTATCTCTTTCACAGGGAAGCTGCTTGCAGCAAGTCTCAGGGTGGGCTGCAGAAACAGCTGTGGGGTTTCTCTCCTTGTCGTTCCCCAGAGAGGTGGCATCCCAAGGCTGTATATGCATTTTCTACTCTTACAAGAGCACGGTATTTTGGATGGGGCCAGGCTGAATGAGACTTTGAGCATCCTGGTGTAGTGGAAGGTGTTCCTGCCCATGGCAAGAGGGTTTGAACTAGGTGATCTGTAAGGTCCCTTGCAAACCAAAGCATTCTATGATTTTATGACATTTCATGCTTGGCAGCACAGCAGGTGTTTGAAAGAGTGCATTGCTGTTGGAGGAAGAGATTAACTGCTCCTCTAGAGGAGCTTGGACAGGGTGAGGGAATCACATTTTTGGATTATATCAAGGGAAAAGCATGAGGGTTTCTCCTGTCTTCTGATGAACCATACCATCAATGTTTACTATGCTAAGTTTATTTTACTAGCTAATAAACTGGACAGGCAGTAAAAATAACTTATATGCATTAGTGTATTTTACTAGCCACAAACTGGAATAGCACAATTGCCCAGTCCTGATTCCTTCTCTACAAGCAGCTGCTGGTTACTTCACCTCTGTGTGTGGTGCAGGAGTCCCCCAGCAAACCAAAGCCTGCAAAAGACCCAAACTGCTTCAAAACCAGCCATAGGGTGAGTCTTTGTGACCACACACTGATAACCACAGCTTTTCTTGAGTCTCTCTTAATAACCCACTGGTGTAGGAGGAGGTCATGGATGGGTTGTGGAAATGATGTTCATGCAGTTGATAGGAGAAGAGTGTCCAGGCTCTGGTTTCCACCTTCCATCTTTAGGAAGGAAAAGATCTGAGACGTGAAGGAAAGCTGTGGCAGTGGGCAAGGAGCCACACATGGTGTTGTCCTCAACTTCCTTCTAGTTCCCTCTGCAGCCTTGCATTCCAGCCCCATGTGGTACTGGGGACATGATGATGAGACAACAGGACCTTGAGGCTTGAAGCAGAGCTCAAAGCTGGGATCAATGTTTTCCAGCCTCTGTCCTTCAGCCACTCCCTCAAAGCTCCAGTGAGGCTTTTGGAGGACAAACATGGACACCTTCACCCATGTATTTCTTTTTCAGTAGATATGCCTGAAATTAATAGATTACAACTGCAGAGCTAACATTTGATTATCCCCATGGGCCCAGCTAAGCACTTCAGCAGTTAGGCTGAGCTTAGCCAACAAGCTTTGCAAAACCCAATGGTATCACATGGCAAATCTGACCAAAACATTTCACCAGGTGGGATCCTTGGGGAAGTGGCACTGGTGCTCATGGTACAGCACTGACCTTCCTTGCTTTCCGAGGGTGCTGTGGGACAAAGGAAGCTGCTTCATCACATCAGAACAAGGGGAAGAGTTTGTGGGCTGGGAAACAAAGGGCTTGGCTGAGAACTGGGAGCTTCCCTTGCCCTCCAGTGGATTTTGAGGCCAGGCACACATTTGTAACTTGGATAGCCATGGCTTTGTCATGGACAGGTGACTCAAGGATGACAAAAGTCTAATCACTTGTATGGTCAAAAGCAGCTCAGTCCATGTTCCTAGAAAAACCTTCAGCAGAATAGTTGCACTTTCTCCTGCTACTGCCATCCACATCAAAACATCCCTCAAAATGAGAAAGCAGAACCTGAGCACCCTGCATTGCTCAGCTACCCTCAAGCATGAGTTTAGACAAAAATAGCTGTTGGGGTGGTTTGTCCTCTCCAAGGACACAGACCATAAAGAGAAGGCCCCGAAGCCCCTTGCTGCAAAACATGAGCACTGCAGGAACAAGAAAGGGATTGCCTGAGTGCAGTGTCTTCCTCTCCCATCCTCACCCACTGGTCCAGGCTGGGTGACCATGGCCAGTACTAAGTGCCCAGCAGTTGCCAGCATAACCAGACAACACCACCAGTATCACGTAACTCTGCAGCTGGGATCCAGCCCAAGGCAAAATCCAGCACAGCCATGAGGTCGCAAGGTCCTGCTCATCATGTCCCACGGAGCATCCTTGGTTGCCAGAGGGGAAACCCAGCCAGGTCCAGGCACCTATGGCAGCAGGTGGATCCCCGAGTCAGGGATGTGCTGCTGGGTTTGGGGCAGTAGAACTTCAGCAGAGTGGGAAGAAAGCAAAGCCAGGAGCTGTGCAGAGGTTTTGTAGCTCTTCAGTTATGAAAGGCAGTGCTGGCAGGCTGCTCTCGCGTGGGAGGACTGGCAGAGAGGGACGAGCAGGATTAGGCAAGTTATGGTGAGCATTCTTGCCTTTGGTGGGGCAGGCTTTCAGGGCGTGGGACACAGTCAGACCCCCCCACTCCCAGGATGGGAACACCATGAAAACCATCTAGTTGTGCTCACTTAACAGTTGGACTCAATGATCTTAAAGGTCTTGTTCAGGCTAAGCAATTTTATTATTCTCATTCCTGTGGGCAGTAGGAGATGAGGGATAAGTGTGCTTCAGAAAAGCCACAGGTTTGGGTATTCCTTCAGGCTGCCTTTAATGACTTTCTAGGAACAAGACTGGAAAGGGAATAATTTGAGATGAAGAGCTGAAATAATGGCAGAGTGTCCACGTGGATGCACGTGTGCCCTAGTCTGGCTTCGTATGAGGTACAAGTGGCCTATGTGCAGTGATCTTTGTGATTCAAAGACAAGGAAAGCCAAGTGGTCCAGACTGGGTTTTCCAGCAGACCTCAGGACATTCACTTTATAGATGGGGAAGCTGAGGCACAAGGCATACTGCGAGTTACTGGGAGCTAATGGCAGAGCTGGGGATAGAGCTCAAGGTGCTGGGTGCTGGGTCAGCACCCGGCTCTGGCAGCAGATTGGTTAATTTTTCGCTTGTTCTGGTAACCACATGTGTTTATAGGCCTGAAACTCGGTACCATAATCAAAATAAAAATAATTTGACCTGAAAGAAATGTTTTCTTCATACTAGGAGGGATATTTAGGCCAGGCAGGACGGGAGAGAGCTGCTCCTGGAAGCAATTACATGGCCACATAACTGGGCTAATTAAGAAAGAGACTTAAAGTTGTTCTGGGAGGAAAAAATACTTGGGAAAACATTGCCTTTAATTCCTCAGAATGCTGGGTTTGTCTTTTCTCTCTGCAGTTCCCCTCTCTGCAGCTCAGAGAGGGGAGATGAGCCCGTATTGCTCCCCTCTGTATTTACTCATACGGCACCAAAGTAGAGGGGCTTCACCTTCAGACAGAATCGAAACTGTGACCATAGCTGTCATTGGCATAACAATTTTTAAAAGCCACAGAACCATGACTTTTTTTTTTTTTCCCCTAGTTTGGGTATGAGGGGAGCTGTTTGGCATTACCAACCATCCTTAGCCCCTTAAACCATCAGCCATCCTCTCCTTTTGGTGCAGGGCTTGGGCTTGATTTCCAGCTTTAGCTTTTATTCCACCTTTCCACATAAAGTGCAAGCCAACACAGGACAACATCCAAAATCCCAGCAGCTGCTCTGACACCACGTTAATCTTGTGGCAATGTGGTCTCCTTCCTAGGTTAGTGCTCTCGGTCTTGCAGCTCCACACCAGCATGGATGTGATCAGAAATGGTCAAGATCAGACTTTTTCCATGAATTAGAAGGTTTCTCAAAGAGCTGTTTTTATTTTTTCTCATCTGGGTACAGCTAAAAAAAAATACAGGAGATGAACAATGTTGCAAGGGTGATGGGAGGTCACCCTTGAGAAGGAAAGCTTCTTTAAGTGTTACAGAGCCCTGGAGCAGGTTGCCCAGAGAGGTTGTGGAGTCCCCTTCTCTGGAGTCATTGCAAACCCACCTGGACCTTGCAATCCTGGGCAGCCTGCTGTGGATGACTCTGCTTTTAGCATGAGGGGTTGAACTAGATGATCTTCAGAGGTCCCTTCCCACCCCCACTATTCCATGATTCCCTCGGCTTGGACCAGCTGGGCTGGTTTTGGCAGGAATGGCTGGTTTGACCCTTTGCAAGACACCAGAGAAAGCTGTCTGGGCCTATTAGGTGAGAAAAATTAATGTTCTAAAAAACCTCCAGAATCTGCCAGAGATACTGTGTGACCTCCTTGGTTTTACTCTCCCATGGTTTGCTGCAATTCTTCTCCAAAGGGCACCTTGTTCTGCAGTGACCTGGGGGGTTGCCATTTCCCACCTCCGCATCTGCTGCTTTCCAGCATCTCTGTGTGAACATTGCTTGCTGAAACGCCTCACGGCAGGAGAACACTGGGTGCGTTGGCTTGGTCTGAGTCATCCATCCACAGGAAGCTGAGCCATGGGCCAACCCTGCTGTTGGCATGTGTGTGTGTGCTGGCTGAGCAGATTACTTTCCTTCACACAGGACCCAGGGAGCTGCTGAGGGGATGTAACATGTCTGTCACAGCAACAGCAGCCGCCCCGCTTGGGCATTTGCAATCCTCCCTGGACAGGGTGGCAAAGCCAGCCCTTGCTATCTCCTCCTTGTTCCGTTTCCTGCCTTGTAACATTCTGATATGGTTGTTACTGAGAGACTGGAATTTATGATCACAGGTTTCCAAATGCAGATATCCTTCTTACAGATGTTAAGTCCAGCAGAGGGCTACAAGGGTGATCAAGGGACTGGAACCTCTGTCTGATGAGGAGAGGCTGAGAGACCTGGGCGTGTTCGGTCTGGAGAAGACCGAGAGGGTATCTTAATAATGTTTCTGAATATCTGAAGGGTAGGTGTGAAGAAGAAGGTGCCAGGCTCTTTTCAGTGTTGTTCTGTGATAAGACAAGGAGCAGTGGAACACAGGAAGTTCCACCTCAACATGAGGAGAAACTTCTTTACTGTGAGGGTGACAGAGTACTGGAACAGGCTGCCCAGAGAGATTCTGAAGTCTCCTTCTGTAGAGACTTTCAGGACCTGTCTGAATGCATTCATGTGTGGCCTGCCCTAAGTGATCCTACTTTGGCAGGGGAGTTGGACTTGGTGATCTCTGTGAGTCACTTCCAACCTCTAACATTCTATGATTCTGCGATTCTGTGACTCAGAGCAAATTGTATCCAAAGAGTAGACCATCCTCCATTTCCACACAGAGTCATAGCATCCTGGAATATTTTGGATTGGAAGGGACCATTAAAGGTCATCTAGGGCAACCCCCCTGCAATCAGGAGGGCCATCTTCAACTATATCAGGTTGCTCAGAGCCCCAAACAACACAACATGGAATGTTTCCAGGGGTGGGGCATCTGCTCCCTCTCTAGGCAACCTAGGCCAGTGTTTCACCACACTCAGTGTAAAGTATTTCTTCCTTCTATCCAGTCTAAATCTCCCTCTTTTAGTTTAAAAACATCACCCTTTGTCCTATCACATCAGGCCCTGCTAGAAAGAATGCCCCCATCATTCTTAGAGCCCCATTTAAGTATTGGAAAGGTGCTCTAAGGTCTCCCCAGAACCTTCTGTTCTCCAGGCTGAAAAACCCCAACTCTCTCGGCCTGTCCTCCCTCTGAACCCTGTCAATCAGCTCCATGAAAGGCAGAAACATCTTTGTGGCACATAACCTGTAACACTGCTGGAAATAGTTGTCACACATGATAGATGTTGGTTCCTGCCAGTTTTAAGTGCCCTGGTAGGGTCCATGCACCGGTAATAAGTGAAGGCTTGTGGTTGTCACCCATGCAGCATTTCTCATGGCTTCATAAGGTTTTGGCTTCTCTGTGAGCTTTCAAAACATTTGTAGTTCGAAGAGTTACACCTGTCATACCAAATACTGTACTGTTGATGTCTTCTGCTCCTCGCTTTTCTCTAGCATCAGTTGATTCTCCTGCAAGGGCTGTACACATGAACACTGAGTAGTCTCGGACAGCTTCCAAACTACTCCTCCATGAAGCTTCTTATTGGAATCATAGAATTGTTTAGATTGGAAAAGACCTTTAGGATCATTGGGTCCAACCACTAACCCTGCGCTGCCAAGCCCACCATGAACCATGTCCATAAGCATGTCTAGATGTAGAATTGTGGAATTGTTTCATCTGGATAAGATCTCTAAGGTCATCGACTTTGATCATCCATCTGGCACTACCATGGCCTTATAGCACATAGTACAGAGGACAGAGACTAGTTGCTGTAGAACAGCTTAACATACCTATCATGCATCTCCCCAAGGTTCTGGAGAGCTTTGCATGGTCATGAATTCACCATAAGTAGCTCTCCGCCCTGTGTGGATGAGCAGTGCAGGGTAGTGAGAGGGTGCTGGCAGCAGTGGACACCAGCTCAGAAGGTGGTGAGGATGAAGTGCGGGGTGTGCTTAATAAGGGAGAGTTATAGAGAAGACTTTGTGCCTGAAAGATGCCTGTTACTGGAAGGGAGCTGCTATGTTGGAGCCGGGTACAACAGGACTATTCACATTGCTCTCTGACAGCCATAGACAGTGCCATTCATGGGGTGACTTCACTGTCCTCTGAGGAGCACGTGCCTTTGCAGGATGGAGTCATCTGCACCAGGAATCACAGGAGCCGCCTGAAATGTGGATGAGTGGTTCTTGTGTTTTTCAGGATTAAAATCAGCTTCAGCCTGGGCCAGAGGTCCAGAGGAGTGGGGTGTGCAGTGGGGCTCTCTTGGTCGCTAGTAGCCAGGCTGTCCTCTGCCTTGCTTTCCCTTCCAAACTAAGGAATAATGGTGGTTTCTTTGGAGATCCATGCATGAAGGAGCTCATACACTCCTGAAACTGAAGTAACAGCCCACCCACTTGGAAATGTTGACTGGGGAGAAATTTCAACCTGCAGGATGGGAGGAGGAGCCTCTCAGCTCTGACCACCCAGCTCTTTCCTTGAGGGGTAAAATTCTCTACACTTTTTATGCAAGAAGATTTTTTTGTTTCAGTTTTTTGGCAGGTTTCAGGCTCACAGGCAGGGGCAGGAGGGGTGGCAGTGACCTTGCTTGGTGCCAGCACCCACTCAAGCTGGTGCAAGTACTGCTAAAAGGTAGTGACAGGGAAAAAAAAATGGAGGTTTTAAATTCCAGACGTATCCCAGGAAATAGTTTGCTATTGATGTAACTTTTAAGGCAGATTCCAGCTTTCAAGCCCCAGTGTTTTTTAAATAAACACGAATGAGAGCCTGCAAAGGTCAGTTTGTGGCTCGGTGGGAAAAAGCCCTTGGTTCAGGATCAAAAGAGCATGACTCGGTTTGGAGGGTGCAGAGGAGCTCAGAAGCTGGCTGGTTTTAACTTTGGTCAGACTGTTAATGCATGCCACCATCCTTATTCATTGCTCTGGTATTTTTTTTTATTTAGAAACACAAGTGGTTGAAAAAAATTCAAGTCAATATTGGAGATTAGGTTCATAATGATGTTTACTCCTGGCATGAACTGTTAATGGGGATTTTTTCTCCCTCCCTGTTCCTTTGACAAACAGTTCTCTGTATTCTCTGTGAAGTCTAGCAGACCTCATCTTGGATGGTGTTCACCAAGGCAGGATGGACCCAGTGGCACTCATTGATGTTGCCACTGATGCAAGCCCATGTTGCTGATGCCCTCCTGCCTGCGATGCCAAGGAAGGTGCTCATAGGCTATGAGGAACTTCACCCCTGAAGTATTTCCATTGCTTTCAGAGATATTTTGCATTAATTTTTCTCTATGCTGTGCTAAAAATAGAAGCTCTTGTTTGGCATCATAGATTGGTCTAGTCATAGAGTTTTGCCAGATCCATGGCATTGACTTACCAATATCTAAAGGGTGGGTGTCAAGAGGATGGGCCCAGACTCTTTTCAGTGGTGCTCAGTGACAGAACAAGGGACAGTGAGCACAAACTGGAACCCAGGAGGTTCCATCTGAACATGAGGAAATGTCGTATTTTGGGAGTTACCTGCCTCTCCACTCTTATGAAAATCACCCAGACTAGACTCAGCCAGCTGGAAGTTCAGGAATGAAGCTTTATATTCACAGCTTAGCGCAATATATAAGCATATATTTAGAATATATTACAAAATATATACAGCTGTATACAGGAATATACAAGTTAAACGTAATAGAAAAAAACAGGGTACCCCTCCCAGAAATCAGAGGCCCCAGAAGGGGCTTCCAACCACCCTTCCACCTTCTTTCCACTCCTCTACCTTTATCCCAGAGTCTGCCTCACGTGCAAGGTGAGTTTGGAGGATTGGCAAGGGGGGTTAGAAGCAAAATTATTAGTTGGGTTATACAGTAGAAGAGGAGAAACACAGACTCCAACAGACAGAGACACTCTGTCCTATATAAGTTTGTGTCCTTGCTTTTTGTACATCTCAGCAAACCTTGAGTGAAGTAGACATCGCCATTGTTTTCTTTTCACAGCCTATACTCTAATTTTTCTCATTAACATATTCCAATTAGCCTCAAACCAGCACAGGAAAAAAAATCTTTCCTGTGAGGGTGCTGGATCCCTGGAGCAGGCGGCCCAGAAAGGCTGTGGAGTCTCCTTCCCTGCAGGGATTCCAAACATGCCTGGATATTGTGATCCTGGGCAGCACGCTGTGGATGACCCTGTTTTAGCAGGGGGCCTGGACTAGATGATTCCCAGAGGTCACTTCCATCCCCTACCATTCTGTGATTCTGTGACTGTGACTGGACCTTGTATGTGCCATCTCCATTCCTTCTCTGCAAATGTCCCGCGAGCAGAGTTTCTCTACCTCATTTTCCCAAATGGCAAAAAGAAGGCAGTGCATTTTTTTAGCTAGCCTTGTCCATAAGCTCCTGAGACTGTGCCTGCTCAGGTGGGACATAATTCGGGTGCTCACCAGAGAATGAAAATTTTGCTCTTGTGTGAAGCAGAAGCAGCATGCAAGAATGAGCCATCTCCCTGTGAAAGGCTGATTTGTTGGTGCAGCTCTCGAGTGACCATTTCAGGCAAGGTACTTCAGTAGTCAGAGGACACTTGTAGGAGGTGATTTATTGTTACAGGCTCTATTTTAGTTACCCAACAGAGCTTTTAATAGCAGTGCCATATAATGCAGTAACATCCATTGTTTTGATTTTACAGTCAAAACGGTCCCATCTGCCCCAGTTAGAAATCTGTGACTCACCACACACAATGGGCTGAAAATAAATTCAGCTGTGGAAGCAGAAATGGGCTATGCCCAGGGACATGGGTGTTCTGCCATGAAATCACTTTTCCAGCATGGGCCGACACTTGCACACATGAATGGGCTCCTTTGGCAGCATTCCTTGACTGGGTGAGGGAGGGTCCAAGTGCTGAAGGGCCCTTTGGGGATCATGACCTGCTACTTCATGCTCCTGACTTCATCCCCCACTCCCAGCTCCATCTACTGCTCCCAGCTCCATCCACTGCTCCCAACTCCATCACACCATGGGGTCCAGAGATGCAGGGTTGGGTATTTCAGCCTCGTTCATGCTCACATGGTAGGACAGGGCTGTAACCATGAACAAAGCTTGGCAGTGTCTATCCCAAAAGCAGACAAAATCCAATTGTATCGCAAAGATGCACATCTGATTCACCACGTGCTGCTTAACCCTCCAGTCCCCAGGTTTGAATGATGTATGGACCCAAAGAACAGCTTTTATAAAGCACAGAGATTCATCCTTGAAAGAACTGACATGCTCAGAAGTAGCAACCAAAAGCAGCTGTTCATACTGGTTTTAAAAAGCCCACCCAAATGCCAGCACTCCAGGAGATTTCCAGCCTTGCTGCTCCTTCCCTGGTTCAAGTGGCTGCAGCAGCATCAGGATCTGCAGACAGGGGTCAGGTTTTCCTCCTCTTGAGGGTACTTCATTGGTCACATCTGCTGGAGGATTCTGGAGGCATTTGAAGCATGGAGCAGAGTGCAGATTTTGAATTTGCAGCTAAGCATAGCTCTTTTGGGCATGAGGTGACGTGGCTGTGGCCAACCAAGCAGTCAGTGGTTTTGCAGAAAACATTTTTCCATGCAAAATTTTAGAAGTGATGGTCAGAAGTTACTTAGGAGCCTCCTGCCTTGCAAAACTCTCCCAAAGCATTTCAGAAAGCAGGAGGGAAGTTCAGCTTTCTTTTCAGGAGACAGATGTATAAGGTTAGCTTGGAATCGTGACTGTGTCAGAAAAGTGATGCGTCCTTCAACCTGCCAGGGGAGCTTAGACTGGATATTAGGAAAAGTTTCTTCACCAAAAGCATCATCAGGCACTGAATCAGGCTGCCCAGGGAAGTGGGGGAGCCACCATCCCTGGAGGTTGTTTAAAGCACATTTGGATGAGGAGCTTAGGGACATGGTCTAACAGTTGTGTACAGGTGGATACTAGGTTATGGTTGGACTTGATGGTCATAAGATCTTTTACAAACAGGAGATTCTATTGATTGTGTGAATTTGCAGGAGTCCACAATGCTGGGTGCAACAGTGGGCGCAGATGCCCTAGCAGCAGTTACATAGAATCATAGGATTACATTAGCTGCAAGAGATCTTTAAGGTCATCACGTCCAATCATTACATGACTCCAAATTACTTGCTTCCGTCACATTTTTAATCAAACTCAGCATGAATCTGATGCCTTGGGAAAAGCAGGCTGCAGTTATCACTTTAACATCATCACCACGTGCAGGGTCCACCCTGTGTGACTTGCTGGCACAGGGAGCTATAGAGGATTAGGTGCACCCTCTCACATCCTGCCTCACCTTTGGTGTCCCAGATTTACACACTGCAATTCTGCCTTTCCATAAGTTCTGGATTTATCATCATCCACAATATGATTTGATCCCTTTGCTTCCTGGTAGTTTCTTTAACAGTGCTGTTGAAGCTGTGAAATGCTTCACACCTGAAGCCATCCCAATTCTTCATTGCGGTCATCCATCTCAACACAGAGGACAGTGTCCTGCTTGCATTACTGTCATCCCACAGAGAGTCACTTAATTGTCTCAAGAACTTTCGAGCATATTTTAACCAGTGAAAGATTCATGTCACTGCCAAGTAGGTGATGTCAGTGAGATGACACCTCCCTTGCTGGTGACCCACTCAGTGTGCGACACAATGCCAAGCGCCTGCTTGTGCTGATACATGAATTATACCTGAAGAAATCAGGTGGAAGTGTTCAGCAGGAACAGGTTTCATGGAATCATAGAATGGGTTGGGTTGGAAGGGACCTTTTATAGGTTATCTAGTCCAACCCCCTGTAGTGAGCAGGAATGTGGTTGACTCGATCAGTTTGCTCAGAGCCCCATCAAACTTGATTTTGAATGTTTCCAGGGATGAGACCTTCACCACCTCCCTGGGCAAGCTGTTCCAGTGTCTCACCAAGTTCATAGTAAAGGACTCCCTAATGTCCAATTTAAATCTGCCCTGCTCTACTTTAAAACCATTGCCCCTCGTCCTATCACTACAAGCCCTTGTAAAAAGTCTCTCCCCAGCTTTCCTATAGGTACTGGAAGGCCACTATAAGGTCTCCCCAGAGCTTTCTTCTCTCCAGGCTAAACAACCCAAACTCCACTATTGATGTGGCGAATTGAGAGAATGTGAGAAAACATTTAGCTAAAGAAATTGACTGAGAGATTTTTGGAAGTTGGCTTTCCATTTCTGTAGGCCCTTGCTTTATAATTTTGACCATGAAGGGAGACCACAATAGTAGAATAGAAAGATTCAACCCTGTTGTGCTCCAGGAGTGATCTGCTACAGCTGGTTGAGATGCAGTGGAGAAGCTGGGGAGGCTGCAAGAGGCTGAGCACAGGAGGGTGGGCAACCTGGAAATAAATACACAGAAAATCACCACAAGGTTTCCTAATGAGCTGTGTGTGCAAAGGGATTTCTCCAGCTCGCAGCAAAGGCTTCAGTGCCTGTTAGGGAAAATGTTTGTTCTTGGCAGAAAATGAGGATTTCTTTCAGTTATCATTAGGAGTGGGCCTGGAGACTGCGCTAGGATTGAGTCCCTGTGGGTGGGATGCTGCGCACAGGTGGGAGCATTACTGCTGATTCCACACATAGCTGAGCCTGCTGTGTTTCTTCTGGGATTTGTCTCTCTGGTATCTCCCTGGAGCATTGTAGCATCAGAGGGATTCCTGTTGGTGGGTCACAGAACAGCTTTTTCTTTTTCTTTTATGGGGACTCACTAAATGTCCTCACTGTCATTGGGACAGCTTGAGAGTTCCAAAGACAAGAGCAAAACTGAATAAAAACAAATTAACTCTACAGGCTCCAGAGGCAGCATTGGGCTCAATGATCTTAAAAGCTGAGGGAAGCATGAGAAAAAATATCTTTACTGAAAGGGTGGTGGAGCACTGGAACAGGCTGCCCAGAAAAGTCCCTAGAGATTTTCAAGACCTGTCTGGATGCATTCCTGTGTGGCCTGCCCTAGGTGATCCTGCTTTGGCAGGGGGTTTGGACTCAGTGATCTTCAGAGGTCTCCCCAACCCTTACCATTCTATTATTCTATGAAAATTTTTTAGCCTAAATGATTCTAATACTAATGACTTAAAGCTTCCTTCTTGCTTTTTTTAATTTTAGGTTAGTTTGTTTAATACTGTGGTGTGGAGCACCTCAGTAGGATAGTAGATATTTCTGAGCCTACTTGTGAAAGCTCTTTTTCACACCAAACGAGATAAAAGCAAAATTGTCTGCTAAAGCTGTAGACTTTCAATGCCCCATACAAGCACTGGTGCCTGTTACTGCAAGAGTAGGATTGGGAATATGTAAATATTATTTTTCTTTAGTGGACAAGAATCCCAGCACAACGGGGATTGAAAGGGACCTCTGGAGATAATCTAGTCCAACCCCTCTGCCAAAGCAGAGTCAACCACAGCAGGTTGCCCAGAATCACAATGTCCAGGTGGGTTTGGAATCTCTCCAGAAAAGGAGTCTCCACAGCCTCTCTGGGCAGCCTGCTCCAGGGCTCCGGCACTTCAGAAGAGAAGAGCTGAGAAGGCCGACCCTGAAAACAAGGGCAGCATCGTGGTGCCCACTGTGAGCAGGGCAGGGAGCCATCACCTCCATACACAGGATGCTGCTGCAGGCACGTTGGCCTGACACAGGGTGCAAGGATGATTGCAAATTACTCAAAGGCTCCATAGATAAAATTTGTAAAAAAAATAAAATAGTGGATAAGTTTGAGCCCCGTGACATGGCAGCGCTGTGCATAACCCAGCGCCGGCTTCGTGCCAGGCACACGAGCTCTGTTTGCATTTCGTGTCCCCCATAACTGCCTCCGGTGTTCTCCTTCCTCGGCTATTCCAGTCATTTCTTTCCCAACACTTCATTCATCGCTCAGAGGCTGCTTCCTTACACAGGGTCGGTGTAAGACCTGCAGCCTCTCCCCCATGCCAGTGTTGATCTTGGAAGCTGGTGCTGCTGTTGCCTGCGGCAGCTGTCGCCAGCACTGCTCAGGGCGAGACGGCCACATTGCCTTCTTTTTGGGGAGGCCAAGCAGCAGTGAGCAAGGTGCTGGTGAGACGTGTCTGAGGTGTCTGCTGAGCTGGTAACATGTTGAGCAACTGTGCCGCAGTCTGGGCAAAGCTCCTGAGATGGTCCTCTCAGTTATAAAGAGGAGAAGCTGGTTATTCTAGCCTCGGGACTAAGCAATGCCTGATGTGGCTCCTTCCCCATCTCCACTTGCGAGTGATGCATTCCTGTGTGTCCTGCCCTAGGTGATCCTGCTTTAGCAGGGGAGTTGGACTGGATGATCTCCAGAGGTCACTTCCAACCCTTACCATTCTATGGTTCTGTCATTCCTCCCCTTCCCACTCACTGGGAAACTTACCTTGTAGACACCAGACGGGAGGTGGAGTTGAAGAAGGTTGTAGGTGCTTTAAAAGTAGTGGAGAGGATTAGGCCTGAGTGGTACATGTATGTGTGCCTGGCCTAAATAACAGCACATTGAGTTCTTCAGAGCTTTAAAACCAAGGGAAACCCATTTTCCAGTCTCGAGCTGTGCTCCTTGGCAGCATGGATGAGTGCTTTGCATAACACAAATGGCAGGTAGACTCATAGAATCATAGAATGGTTTGGGTCTGAAGGGACCTTTAAAGGTCATCTATTCCAAACCCACTGCAGTGAGAAGGGGCGTATTCATCTACAGCAAGTTGCTTACAGCCCTGTCCAACCTGCCCTGTAATGTTGTGGCATCTGCCACCTCTCTGGGCAGCCTAGGCCAACGTTTCACCACCCTCAGTGCAAAAAAAATTTCTCTTTAGTCAAAGTCTCCCTCTTTTAGTTTAAACCCATCACTCCTCATCCTGTCATAATAAGCCCTGCTAAAAGGTCTTTCCCCACCTTTCATACAGAAGGCCACAATAAAGTCTTGCACTTCAGACTTCTCCAGGCTGAACAACCCCAACTCTCTCAGCCTGTCCTCATAGTAGAGAGATTCCAGCTCCCTGATGATTGTTATGGCCTCCTTTGGACCTGCTCTGACATGTCCTTGTATTTCCTGTGCTGAGGACTCTAGAGCTGGACCCAGCACTGCAGGTAGGGTGTTGTCAGAGCACAGCAGAGCACCAGAATCCCCTCTCTTTACCTGCTGGCCACCAGGTAGGACTTTGTTGTGATGCCAACAACCAAAGTGGCAGATAGCAACCAAGGCCAAAGGTGTTTTACAGGAGGTGTTTGCCTCAAAATATGATTTTACCTCTAGCTGGGCAGAGAAGCCCCCAGCAGAGGTGACTTTACCGACAAGAGCTGGGTGGGGAGGTCCGGCAGAGGTGCATTGTCCCTGCACGCAGCAGAGCCACTCACCGCCTGCTTCCCCCTTTCCTTCTGGCACTGGGTTATTTTCAGCTTTATGAAGCAACTGTAGCCCAGTGTGCTAACGGGAGGTGATGACAGCTTGGTAGGTAGGGCCAGTGGTGCTGACAGCTTGTAGGTTACACCTTCCCCAGGAACATTGCAGCAGTCACCTGGCAGGGTGGAAAGAAAAA
>VWYK01002875.1:0-12710 GCA_013399775.1 Semnornis frantzii | reverse complement strand
AAAAAAAAAAAAGAAGTGTTTGCTCAAAAGCTGTGGTCACGGCGGGGCTCACAGCCCTGCCAATATTGATTCTAGCAGATCCACTGTGTTTGCAGGGATGGCTTTCAGGGACAAGCTCACAGCTGGGGGGTTGTATGAGGGGAAGAGTTACACTAGAAATTTTGCTGTGGGATTTGTCCAGCTTCTTCACTTTAAGGGCTGCCTGTCTCTGTTCCCCGTGGGGAAGCCTATGGAAAAGGATGGGTGTGAGGGATGGGTTAGCTTCTGCAGCTTTCCCAGCTTTTGCTGTTGGTCACTGCACCATGCAGAGCATCATGAGAGCCCTGTAGGAAGATGATATAGCCTGAGCTTCGCCAACACCCTGCAAGAAGGGCTTTGCTCTGGAGGCTGGCTGGAAGTGGGTGGCTCATTCCACATGTCCAAGGGTTTCTTATTTGTATTTTTAGATTTTTTTTTTTCAAGTGCTTGCTCTTTCCACATCTCGTTTTCTTTCCTCTATGTGAAGGACGCTGGACTGCTGAAGCTTCAGAGAGAGTTGGGGGAACGAAAACTGGCACCTCAAATCTTAGAATCATTGAATGGTTTGGGTCGGAATGGACCTTAAAGATCATCTAGTTCCAACCCCACCACCATGGGCAGAGACTCCATTCACTGACACCAAGTGGTCAGAAATGGGTTATTATGGTTGTGAGTGAAGGTGATTTGGGTGGAAAGTACATCATAGAGGGAGAATTCAGGATGGCCAAACCATGTCCCAAAAGCCACCTATGTCACATCTTGAGGGTATCTGGATCTGCACAGTTTCCTTGAGGCCATCATCATTGAAGATGCCTGATGTCCCTTTCAGTCTGCTGCTGAAGGACAAAATTGTGGAGAGGCTCAGACGGGGCCCAGGGCTGCCTGGCCATGGCGAACAAGCACTGCATTGTGCCACCAAAACAACTCTTTGGCTGATATCAATAGAGGACTTGACTGCCCAGTTTTGCCAGTTCAGCACTTCAGCATATGCTAAATTCACCCAATAAATAAAAAATGAGTAAAAAATCCCGTATGGGCTGAGAACAGACACTGCATTGATGGTGGTGGCTGACCTACTGCTGCTCCACAGCCAGCTTAGGCGATGCTGCCTCCAGTTATCACGATCTTGGGAGGACCCTGCCCCTGAATGTTCATCCGTGAACCTTTGCAACAAGCTGGGAAGGCGAGGCATGGGATTTCGTGGCAACTGGTGCCTGTGAAAACTTGTTTCCAAGACAGGCACTGGCAAAGGTGCGTCAGAAGTGCCTCCACCCAGCACTCGCACATGGCCTTCCTCTGTCACCAGTGCTGGAAGCAGTGGGACCACTGGAAGGGTTTTTCCATCCCCTTGCAGGGAAGGTAAAAATATTACCTGAATGACTCAAGGCCATACATGGAAAATGTTGGGTTGCAGCATGCATGGAGCTGAGCAGGGGAAATGAGGCCATTGGCTTATCTTGCCAAGGTCAAATAAAAGCAAAATTTCCCTGAAAGTCATAAAATCATAGAATCATTTATTTAGGTTGGAAAGGACTTGTAAGATCATCAGATCCTACCATTAACCCAGCACTGACAGGTCACAGAAGCCCAGCATGGAAGGGGTTGGAAGGGACTTCTGAAGATCATCTAGTCCAATCCCTCTGCTAAAACGGGATCACCCACAGCAGGTTGCTCAGGATCTCAGTATCTAGGTGGGTTTGAAATCTCTTCAGAAGAGGAGACTCCACAACCCCACTGGACAGCCTGCTTCAGCATTCCAACACCTTCGAAGTAGACAAGTTTTCTCCTCATAGTTAAGTGAACTTCCTGTATTCTAGTTTGTGCTCATTGCCCTTGTCATGTCACTGGGCACCACTGAAAAGAGTCTGGCTCCATCCTCATGCCCCCCACCCTTTAGCTATTGATCAGCATTGATGAGGTCCCCTCTCAGACTACTCTTCTCTAGACTAAACGGCCCCAGGTCTCAGCCTTCCTTGTCACAGAAATACTCGGTTCCCTCATCATCTTTATAGTCTCTGATGGACTCTATCCAGTAGTCTCCCGCCTCTTTTCAACTGGGGGTCCCAGAACTGGATACGATAGATACTTCAGATGTGTCAAATACCTTCATGGATGTTCTCCAAAGCTTGGAAACACTTTTCATCTGCATGGGAAGAGTGTGCTGTGGCCCTGTCTAGCTGCTCTCCAGGTTTCATCTTCTTCATTCTTCATTACAGACAACACCCATCTCCTTCTCTGAAGTGCCACAGAGCTTCCTCCATCCTGACAGGATGCTATAGCCCTCCTGCAGCAGCCCAGCATGCCTGTGCCTGGGTACTGAGCCCAGGGAAGCACTGAGCCAGGAGATGAGTTCAATTAGCAGAAGGAGAAAACCAAATGTTCTCAGAAGTGCCAGAGTTTTGTTTATAGAAGGGATTTGCACTTCTGAGAGGGCTGTTGACTTTCAGGAGACATGGGCTTTCAAGTGCCTAAATAACTATTGGAAATATGCTTGCAAATTTTTGTAAGCACTTAGGAAATATTTCTCCTGTGTCCTCAGGCCTTCTCCAAGTGCAAGTGGTAATTACAAGTTGTCCATTAACCACAATGTGCCAGTCTGTGTTTGAAGCTGTTACACATGCAGCACCTGGAAGATAGACCACATGGAGCAGCACAAGAAGGATGACATGAGGACCAAATGCAGCTGCATTTTGAAAGGACAAATGCTTGTTTTTCCCACATAGGCTTGGGGCTTGTGAGTTTTTCAGAAGGTTTCAGAGTCTGAAGGATGTGTGAACTGTGGCTTGGGAAGTGGCCAGGGCAGCAGGAACTTCTTTCAGATACAGCAGCATTTGTGTCATCTTCTGCAACAACTCATTTTACTGTGGTTATGTCATTTAGCACAGCACCCAAAGCCTCTCAGCAGTGTGAGGTCAGTGGGTATGGATTCAGCACAAGTACCTTCATGGGAATGGGGTTGTTTTGGTTGGAAGATAGTTTTAAGATCAACAAATAAAACTATTAACCCAGCACTGCCAAGTCTACCACTAAACCATGTCCCTCAGTACATCTTTTAAATCTGTCCAGAGGTGGCAACTTTACCACTGCCCTGGGCAGCCTGTTGCAGG
The DNA here is from genome assembly GCA_013399775.1 of Semnornis frantzii. NCBI lineage: Eukaryota > Metazoa > Chordata > Aves > Piciformes > Ramphastidae > Semnornis > Semnornis frantzii. The sequence continues at coordinate 9,585 of VWYK01002875.1, read as the reverse complement.
GCTTGATAGCTCTGTTGGGAAGAAATTGTTCCTAATGTCCAACCTAAACCCTGGTGCAGCTCGAGAGTGTTCCCTCTTGTCCTGTCACTTGCTACTTGAAAGAGGCCAACTCCCACCTGTCTGCAACCTTCTTTTCAGGTAGTTAGTTGTAGAGAACAATAAGGTCTCCCCTCAGCCTCCCTTTTCTCCAGGTTGAACAACCCCAGTTCCCTCAGCCATTCCTCACAAGACCTGTCCTCCAGACCCTTCACCAGATTCATTGTCCTTTGGACATGCTCCAGCACCTCAATGTCCTTCTTGTAGTGAGGACCCCTAAACTGAACGCAGTCCTCCAGGTGTGGCCTCACCAGTGCCAGGTACGGCAGGACAATCACTCCCCTGGTCCTGCTGGATGTCCCTCTGGTGGGGCTCACATGTCTGGGGGCCAGGGTGGCTCTCAGCTCACCTGGTGTAACTTCTGCCCCAGTACAGCTTCAGAATTCTCTGCGGTCCCCATCCCTATGCCTCTCTCAGGTGCCTCTCTCTTCCTTTGCCTTTTCAGAACCGTCAGACTTTCAACAGCCTTACCTGCCTTAGTGCCACGGCCGAGGACAGCTCCCAGCGACTCCCCGGCCCTCAGCCGTGGACCCACCACTCCCCGGAGGTGATGCCAGGCAGGACCCCTGCCTGCACCCCAGTACCAGAGCCGTCGCCATCGCAGGCTGAAGAACATCGGACCAGCAGGGATGACCTCTCCTATGAGGAGGAGGAGGAAGGTGGTGGGAAGGAAGAGGACAGGGCACTGTGGCGGAGTGGTGGGACAGGCTCCAAGAGCCTCTTCCAGCTGGATGGTGAGATAGATATTGAGCAGATAGAAAACAACTGAGAGAGTGGTGAGTCCTCTCATCCTGGGGTCAGGAGGCTGCCAGCAGAGCCATGGAAGGACCCCGCTGCTGGTGTGGGGTCCTGCCACTGCACTCCTCCTGCCAGCTGGAGGGGACGGAGCAGCTTTGCCAAAATTTCATCAGGTATTTAGAGCAATTTGTGTGTGTGCGTGTGTAAACCTTCAGATTCTTTGTAACTACTGTAGCCAGAGGTCAGCTCATTGGAGGAAGCTCTCTGCGTCACTGGGGAAAGCCAGCACCGAGGCCACCAAAACCTCCCATTTAGAGAGGGCTTGGAGCTGATGGGGCTGACCATGCTCCCCCAGGTCCCATCTGCACTTGTTCAGACAGAGATGCACAAGGAGAAGCCACCACTGGGATGGAAACAATGGGGGAAACTCGGAATGTTGAGCTTTGCAAAGCAAGTGCTGGCTGTTGGCTGCAGTGGGGGGCAGCTGTGGCTCGTCTTCATCTTCATCCCATGTGGCCTTGGCACCCTCCTTGCTCCCCATGTTCCTGGCAGTACCATGAGAAGGAAATCACAAGTGAAGTGTTTTGTTTAAATTTAGTAAGAGCTGGATTTTTACTACCTTTTTTTTTTTTTTTACTTGATTTTTCCTTTTCTTAATGAGGAATTAAAGGGATCCCTGGCCCATGCAGCTCCAATCTGGAGCAAACATCCACAGCAGCACTCAGCAAGTGCTGCCCAAGGATGCTCAAATGCCTTTCTCGCCTGTTTTTATTTTCTTCCCATTCCTCTTTCTCAAACCCACTGGGAAAAAGCCTCACTTAGGCTCAGTTCCACTTTTGCTGGATTCCCAACATCCGGTTTGGAGCAGGGCTGGGCTGCTTACCCACTTATCAGCAGCTGTGCCCCTTTTCTTACCCAAGGCACTGCTGCCACCCCCATTTTTTTTGGCTCTGTCTCACTGTGAAGGGGCCGCACACCATGGGGTTACTTGACAAAGTCAGCTGGTGAAAGGCTGAAAACCCAGGTAGCAGCACTGAAAGCTTTTCCTCTTCCTGTGCCTTTTTAAGCACAGATAAAGTGGTGATTGATAGATTTGTACGACATGAGTTCTCCTCAGTAAAAAATAAGCTGTCCACTTGCTAACAGGTTTAGAAGGACTCGGTATTTTTTGTTCTTCCGGTCTTGTTTTTTGTTTTGTTTTGTTTCTTTAAAGCTCTAGGAAAGCTGTAGAAGTGGCTTCCCGCATCTTCTGCAGGTTACCCCAAGCTCAGGGATTACTTCCTGAGTTCTGCAAAAGTCAGAAAGGAAAAAAAAAAATCGAGACCAACAGCAATTGAGGACATCACTTTTCTAATGAGGTGTAGCACCCCCATCATTAGACCTGTAGGAGTCTGCAACTGAGAATGGGTTGGGAGCTGCTGGTACAGGTTTTATTCACCATTTCTGGTTATGTTAGTGCACTTTCTTCCTGCGGTGGTTTGGGATGTGTATGACATCTCCCATCACAGTGGAACCCATCAGCTGTTATATAGCTTTATTCTGGCACCACAGAGGTTTTGCTCATGGCAGTGGCCACATTGTCTCCCTCCAGGCTAGGCACAGGCAGGACCAGCCCCAAATATTTGGGGATGGGATGACAGAGATGTCTTTTCATTTTGGGGAACTCTCCAGCTCTTAAAGTGTCTCTTGATGCATTGTTGAAAATTCATCCTGGCTTCATTTTTAGCCCTTCTGGGTGCTGTCCATCTCAGACATTTTGGGAAGATCCAACCATGCCAGCATTTCCCCAGCCTGCTGCCACTCCTCTGGTCCATGGCCATGCGGTGGCACAGCCACAGCATGGAGTCTTCCTCATGCTCAATATGCCTCATCACTGACATGTCCCTGCTCTCAGGGCGCACAGCTCCCACTGGCCACGGGCACCTCTTCACCTCCCAACTGACCGCAAAAGGGTGAATTCACCCAAATCCATGTTGCAGAGCTCTGGGTGGGCTCTCGCATGTGCATTGCCGGGGCTGTAATTCCTAAGGGCTTCTCTTTTCTTTCCAAGGGCTGCTACCGGTGCCATGCTAACCCCATCCTGATAGGAAGGTGACCAATGGACCACTCACTACCCAGCTGTCCTCAACATAGCTGTAGCATTCAGTTTACATACAGCACAACCCGTTTGCCTTACTAAAGATGCTTCTCCAGTTAGTCATGGCCTTACACTGGGCACGTTCACGTAGGCGCAGACTACAGTTAGCAATGGTCTTTGAGGCCACGGTGGTGTTCTCTTGGGTCTTTCGTTGTTGGGTTTGTATGATTTCATGTGATTATTCTCAGTTTAAGAAAGCCTTACTCCTTTTTTTCTTTTTTTTTCTCTCTGTAGAGGTAAAACATGTGGATTTATATATATATAAAAATATATATATAAATAAAGTAATTAAAAATATTAAATATAATATAGTATGTGCCTCAGATTCAGGGGACATCCTGTTGATTGTAAAGTCAGAAGTGGCGTTACTCCCCAGCATCAGGAGCTCCACACCCTATTCCCCCAGTAGCAGAGCTGGGCATCCCCCCTGCTGGGGGTCCTGCTCTGGGGTTGGAAAGGACTTCATCTATTACACAGATGCTTTGGGAAACGCCCCCCAAATCCCGGCAAGTTCCTGCCGGCTGTCAGAATGTGATATTAAAGTAATATGCAGACAAGGGATATCGATTCCTTGGCAGGTAGCTCAAGCAGGCTTATGATTGTGAATAAACTCGGTGGCTTGTCCCAGAGTGGCCAGCAGCCATTTCAGGACACCAGCAAGCTGTGTCCACAGCAGTAAGGGTTCATCATCCTGAAAAAAAAAAAGAAGGATTTTACTAGGAAAAGTCTTAGCATGTGGACAGGGAGTTTGCTGTGTGTTTGCAGGTGCAGCTTTTTGAGCCTGTTCTATGAACGATTGCATTAAAGCAAAACAAAAAGCAGTGACTTGTAAAATAGATTGTAATTTTTTCCACATTATAGCATAGCCTATTATTTGGCCAAATAAAGTTGTGTTTCAAGTGCATTGTTTAAAAAGCTCCTGGCTGTACGGGCTGACGGACGTATGTAGTAGGATGTTCTAGGATTGTAGCAGTGCTTCACAGCGTCTATGGGTGTGATGTTCAAGGGATCAAAAGAAGAGGATGGCCAAAAAAAAGTAAACCAGAAAGGAAGGTTTAAAAAAAAAAAAAAAAAATCAAAGAAGCCTTCTGAAGCTATGACCTGTAGTAGCCAAGTCTCGCTGGCAATTGCACAAGCACAGCGAGATGTGCGTGTCCCCAGGGAGGGGTTGCCTGAGGTGGCCCCACCGGTGCCGGCTGCCCTCTCCCCGGGTGGGCGAGGAGGCTCCCGCTCGTCCTCCCCTCCATGACTTGATTGCACTAGAGCAGCTCAGTCTCAGGAAATTGCTTGTTACTTTTACTGTGTAAATAAAGCTTCCTGGTTCAATAACTCCTGGCCTGCGTCTTGCCTCTCTGCGCTATCCTTGTGGCTGGGCACTGCTGAGGGAGGCGGCAGGGGTTGGAGGTGCCGGAGACAACCCTGGCCTTTGGGAATGTGGTACTGGTTGCAGTTTGATGGGCAGAGCTGGTCGTGGGTGTGACCCTTGAGGATGTGGCACTGGTTGGGGTTAGATGAGGTAGAGCTGAATGTGGGTGCAAGAGTCCCATGTGCTTCTCCTCTCCTGGTAGTGGGGTCTAGCTGCACCTCCTTGGCATCTCCATGGATGGTGGGATGGGGAGTGTTGCAAAAATGGGTGTGGGTTGGGAAAGGAGGACCTATTCATCAAGGTGGTGCTGTCTCAACCTTGGATTGTATGATGTGATTCATCCCTATATGGTGAGGGAACATCTCCCGTGGTCCTCCAGCCTGACACTGGCTTCTGTTTAGTTCTAATGCAGACAGATAACAGAATAATGCAAGGAAAAATTTGTTCCCCCAAAGGGGTTGTTGAGTCCTAGAACAGGCTGCTCAGCACAGTGATAGCTTCCCCATCCCTGGAATAATTAAAAAGCTGTGGAGATGAGGGACGTGATTTTAGTGGTAGACTTGGTAGTGCTGGGTTAATGGTTGGACTTCTCGATCTTAAAGGTCTCTTCCAACCAAAATTATTCTACATTTCTACAGTCCTAAGATTCCATTTAAGTGCCACATGTTTAAGGACAGAACTAATGCTCCACACCCCTTAAAATCTAAACTCAAGGCAGGAGTCCACAACAGGGTGAGGGCAGATGGTGGGGGTGAAGCAAATTCCTGGGAACCAGGATGATGTCTCCCTACAGCTCCTGTAAAGCAGCAAGGACCATGGTTGCGTTTCCTTGAGTGAGCAAACACAGTACAAAGTTTTCATGACAGATGGCAGGATGTTTAGCTCCCTGAACTTAGTCAGATTGCAGTGATAGGCTTAGTGTGCCAGAATAAAAAAAGGAAGAATTACAGGATAAAAAAGAAATTCTCAGTGATCCACCACAGCCCTGATGTTCAAACAGTGTTTGTGGTATCCTCCGCATGGACACGGATGTGCACGGTGCTGCGCCGTACACAGCGGATAAAAAGATACAAAAAACATCCCCAAAAATTTGCACTAGGGTCATTTTCCCAGCTGTGGTTTATTTTGCTAAAATTTAATGCCTAGCCCACTTTCTCCTGCTGTCCCTGAGGGTTGCTGTGCAGCTCAGCAGCCAGCTGGTAGCTCTGAAAAACAAAGGTTACCAATGCTTGGAACATCTCTTTGGTGTATCCTTCAGTGACCAGGGTCATCGTCAGCTGCTGGAAACATTTACCTCTTGCTTGAGAACAGATAAAGCAGTAGTTGAATGCAGACAGTGGCCAGAGTAGGCTGCCTGAGTGTATGTATCTATAAATATATGTAACACATACAGAACTGCACACTTTTCTGTGTTCCCATGGGAGGTCTGGAGGAGGTTAAACCCAAATGGATTTGGTCCGTTCCAGTCTAAAGCACAAAGTCTTGCACAAAAGAGTGCAGAGCTGCTGACATGATGGCTACAAAGAGACTTTTGCATACAAATGAGTGAGCCTTGGTGAGCATCAGTGAAGGTGAGCAGCCCTTGCTTCCCTTGGGACAGAGGACACAATAGCGTAACCCTAAATCTTCAATTCTTCTACCTGGTTTGAGCCTCTGTTCCTGTCATGCTGTTGCCATATGCAGCATGTCCAGGTGTTAGCACGCACACTGCAGACTGCTGAGTGAGAAACTAAAAACCCTACGGATCTGCTGGAGCACTGCAGTGTCCAGTGGCAGGGAGCAGTTCATCTAAGCAATGCTCATTCTGTTTAGAAAAAAAAGCCAAGTCTCACATCCATCTCTGCTCAGTGGAGCATCACTTGGCAGCCCTGCAGGTGTTGAGAGCTCTCCAGCAGCAGGATGGGACTGATCTGGGGCTAGAATGATGAAACAGATGTTTGGTGGGCACTTGGTGGTGGTGCAGGGGATATTTGGTGAGTAGACCAGATTTATCCCAATCAGGTAGCTACAGCCATCAGGGGAGTGGTTTTGTTCTCAAGGAGAACTGGAGAGAAGTTTAGGAGTGACTTCCATAAAGGAAAGAAAGCAGTTGAACATTTCCACATAGTATTTTTAAAGTCATAAAATCGTAGAATTGTTTAGGTTAGAAAAAAACTTTAGGATCCCTAAATTCAACCACTAACCCAGCCATGGCAGGAAGCTGGTATTTTACTGAGACTGGAAACTTAAAGCCAGGAGCAGCAGAATTGGTTGGAGCCAAGATGCCTGTGCCACCCTTCATAGCAGGACCAAACATGTCATGTTTGTGGGTGAGCTGGAGCTGTGTGGAGCTGAAGGTTGAGCACAGCCCCCAGCTTGGATTTTAGTGAGAAGGGATAGGAAACCCACATGTCCCACCCCAGCCACATCTGCATCCAAGATCCCACATGGAGAGAAAGAAAACAAACTTATCAGTCCCATGGACCCCACCAGCTTATTCCAGACAGGGAAAAGCATTTCAGATCTCCTGAGTATCCTTGCCATCACTGATGTGACCAAACGCAACACAAATGAGCCAGACCCACAAGAAGAGGTTTATTCCCAACAGGACAGTGCGATTATTGCACAATGTGTTACAATGTTACCAGATTCTCAAGCCCTAACCTAAGGTGGTGCTGGACAGGGGTTATGTCTTGGCAAAAATTGTGATTCATGGCTTGCCAAGGTGGGGCTGTCCCCCTCTTCAGGGTTTTCATGCCACCCACAGCAAAAAGCATACACAGGACCCTGTGTACCCCAGTCCAGGGCTTGGTGGCCTCCATCACCCTTCAAGGAGATCCTCCATTCCATCTCAGACACCTCAAAAAGCACAGAAAGAGTGAGTTAAACAGAAAAGTCTCATCATGAAGTCCAAGATGGGGAAGAACCTATCACTTCTGGGGAGAAATAATTTTGCTCCCTGTGTTGGTGGGGGCACGGCCCTGAGGGAAAGGCATTCAGGACAGGCTGGAGGACAGTAGGGTTCGTGTTCTCTTTGATGAGGTCAGTCATACTGTCAGCTAACTAATGAGTCAGTTAATGCTGTTACCTGAAATTTTCAGCAACATTGGATGTTCATCACCCTGGGAAAGGCTGGTTCTGGGTCCATTAATGTCAGATGGAGGTGGGAGAAGACAAAGTGGCCTCACAAAGAAGCTGCATGTGAGAGATCCTCCTCATTCCTTCCAATCATTCACAGTGCCACTGGTTTTACATCTGCTGGAGGATAACGTCAACTGCTTCTGCAAGGTTGTTCACATAGGCATCAGGCTTCACATCAGGGTGGTTTTCATCACAAGGCCTGCAAAGGAGACAGAAGGGAAAGGCTGAGCAACAACAGGCTCCAACCAGGTCCCATATCACCAGCTGCCATAGAATGATTTGGGTTGGCACCTTGAAGATCTTCTATTTCCAACTCCCCCATCAACCCCCTGTCCCTCTGCCAACCTTCCACTAGACCAGGTTGCTCAAGGCCACATCCAGCTTGGCGCAGAACACCTCCAGAAAGGGTGCATCCACAACTTCCCTGGGCAGCCTGCTCCCTTCCTCAACATACTCAGAGTGAAGAATTTTTTCCAAATATCCAGTATAAAATCTACCCCCTTCCACTCCGAAGCCACTCCTCCTCATCCTATTGCTACAACCCCTTGTAAAAAGGCCCTCCAAGGGGACCAAGTGGTTTTTAGGAATGCAGAAACACCTTTAGAAGCATGTTGTAAAATACTAATTTCTTTGTAATTATCCATAATTTGAGAGGAGATCTTCAAAACGTGATGAAAAAAACTCCTCTCCATTTTACACCCTCAAACATGTTCCTTTCCTGGCTGACACATCAGAAGATTTTAAAAGCTGTTTGAAACGAACACTTCTACAAGAAATCTTCAGTGATAGACTCAGCACTCTTTGATCTATTAAAAGGATTTGGCGATTGATATCTGTGCTGGCTAGACACAAATCCACCTGTACCTCAGCTGCTAAATGCCAATCAGCAAGGAAATGCCCTGGATACACTAAAGGTGTGCTGCAGAAGGTGTGGGTGCTGCATATATATCTCTGTGTGTATACACTGCAGGACAGCAAACCAGGAAATGTTATTTTTATCCCTTTGTCCAAATAATGTGTGATGACAACACACAGACTGTACAGCCACCTACTCCTAGCTCGAGTGAGGTTAATGTTCAAACTCTCCTTAGATCCTGGGCAGCTACAACTTCACCACTGCATATTGTCCAATCAGCTCCACCCCCCACCCCCCAACATTGCTGGACTGCACCTGGGCTTCATTTTTATCTGCCGCGTCCCTATTATTCATGCAAGTCAAATTACTTATCTTTTGCTTTGCAGTTTGATACCCTACAGGGCTACATCTGGGACCCTAAAATCCTTTATTTAAAAATCCTAATTTAAAAATATATGCAACTATATATATATTTTCAAATATATCAATGTATGCAAATATATATAAAATACCCTCACCTTCAGCAAGCTTGCAGACAACACTACATTGGGCAGGACCTTTGATTTGCTTGAGGGTAGAAAGGCTCTAGAGAGGGACCTGAACAGGCTGGATCAATTTGCTGAGGCCAATGTTAGGCGGGTCAAAAAAAGGCCAAGTGCAGAGTCTGGCACATATGCCATAAGAGCCCCAGTGAACCCACCAGGCTTGGGTTAACAGTAGACTTGGTGATGTTAGAAGTATCCTCCAACCAAACCAAAATAATTCTGATTCTAATACTACTTTACTGGTTATCCAGAAGACAAAGAGAGGAATATGCAGGTCTTAAACAGCAGACATCTTCCCTTAGAGCAGATGAGGTGTAGCAGAGCCCATGTCTTCCTTACATGACCCATCTCCAGACAACACTATGCATCCCTCCCATGGTGAGGACTGCCTCTGTGGCACCACAGTGTCCCCACACCAACCATTCCTACCGCTGGACTTCATTTCAGCCCATGGCAGTTTGGAGCTCTACTTTTGAGATGAGTCATACATCATCAGGAGCAGGTCCAGGGAAAAGCCATGAGTATGACCAGAAGGCTGGAGTGCCCCTACTAAGAATGCAGGCTGAGAGTTGGGCTGTTCAGCTGGGAGAAGAGAAGGTTCTGGGGACACCTCAGAGCAGTACCTGAAGGTGATCTACAAGGAAGCTGGGGAGGGACTGTTTACAAGGGCTTGTAGTGGTAGGATAAGGGACATTGGCTTTAAGCTAAAGCAGGGCAGATTTAGGTT
>VWYK01002874.1:41099-51990 GCA_013399775.1 Semnornis frantzii | reverse complement strand
GTTGTGGCTTCCCCACCAATTCCTACTTGTAGGAAACCCCCAGGACCCAGATTTACAGCTTTGGAGATTCCTGGGGGCTGGAATACCACAGCACTCCCAGAATCCTCCCCCACCCCCCGCAATGGCAGCCCCAACATCCCCCTGCAAACTCCAAGCCCCTCGCTTTGGTCCCAAAAGGCAAGGGAGGGTCAACAGGGGCAGTGGTGAGTGGTTATTCCTCATCTTGACTGAGAATCTTTCCAGGATCCAGGGATAAATGGGAGGGGATAAGTCATGGTTGAAGCCCTGGATGTGCCTTGCTGCAGGGCTAATGCCACTGGGGCTCATCAAGGAGCTAGGGTGCCCATCCTCACCTTCTCTCCTCCTAAATTCCTCCTCCTCTTCTGCTCTCCAGCCTCAACCTCTCCCAGCTTCTGCCTCCAGTTCTGGTGTTCCTGGCAGGACACTGCTGCTGGAGTGAGGCCTGAGGAGGCCACAAAGGTAATGCAAGGGCTGGAGCAGCTCTGCTGGGAGGACAGGCTGAGGGAGCTGGAGAGGAGGGTCTGGGGGGGCCTTNAGGCTGAGGGAGCTGGAGAGAAGGCTCTGGGGGTACCGTAGAGCTGCCTACCAGTGCCTGAAGGATTCCTGCAGGAAGGCTGCAGAGGGACTTTTGCTGAGGGTGTCTGGAGACAGGGTAAGGGGGAATGGTTTGAAGCTGAGGGAGAGCAGGGAGAGAGTGGAGCTGAGGAAGAAGTTCTTCAGTGCGAGGGTGGTGAGACTCTGAACGGGTTGCCTATGGGAGGTTGTGGCTGCCTCCTCCCTGGAGGTGTTCATGGCCAGCTTGGATGAGGCCTTCAGCAGCTGACTCTAGTTGAGAATTAGAGATATCTCTGAGGTCCTTTCCAACCTGATCCATTCTGAGATTCCCTGCCCCAAAGAGAAGCTCCAGCATCACAGAGGGAGGAGGAAAGGAAGGAGGAGGAGGAGGAGGAAGGGGTAGGCCCCAGCAGGGTGGGAACTCCTTGTAGGGCCAAAGCCGAGTTACCAATGAGTATTTATTTGGGAAGGGGCAGGCAGCAGAGGTCTGTACGGATACATTCAGTCTCGTTTGTTTCCTCCCAGAAAAAGGCCCCATGGATGTATTTTACATGAAAAGGGCTCCTGAGGATTAATTATCATCATTATTATTTAAAAGCTGGAGTTGTGCCTCCAAGGGCTTGCTGTAGAGGGCAAGTGGTGACAGGTCCATGCTGGCCTTGGGCACAGTGAGCAGTGAGCGGAGAAGATGGGGATGTGTTTGGTGGCAGCTGTGTGACCACATCCCTTAGGACACCTGAAGAATGCCGGACTCAGTCTCTGCTCTCTCCTCTCCCCAGGCACTTGGGGCCAGCATCCAAACCTCAAGCCGGCATCTGACATTCTCCTAAACCCCTGCTGGGATAGCTGAGGCCAACATTTTCTCCCAGCTCCTTCTTCCTTAGCTTCAAATCTGACCGACGGGCGGGGGAGTGGTTTTGTGATGTGTAGAAGCTCCTGGACAAGATCTCCCGGTGCTGGGCAATGCCGGTGTCGCCCTCAATGACTGCATTAGCAAGGAGCAAGCATGCACAGCAGCCACCTCCTGTTCCCCCGGCGCCCCTGCCCTGTTCTAAAATGAACAGCTCCACAGCCCCGCTCCTCGCCATGATGAGAGAGGCCTCTCCCCAGCCCGCTCCCACCTTCTCCCTCACTACCAGTAGAGTTTTACTCTGTGAAAGGCAAATTGCTTTGCCCAGTGGCAGCTGGACGAAGAGCTCCAGTAGGAGGAGAGTAGCCGAGCTGGGCCTTGCCTCCAGCGTGGTGAAGCGTCCATTCGCTCCCCAGACCGTGCTGGATGCCCCCGGCACAGCGGGAGCAGGGTCCCTGCCTGCAGGCACGTTCCCGGTGGGGACTACTGAAGGGCTTGGCGTGCCGCAGGCAGATACAGGCCCTGGTCTCCGACAGCGGCACTGCTGTCCTGTGCCCTCAGGCAGGGCTAGCACCAAGGGTCCCGCTCGGCTCGCCCACGGCAGAGGCTGTCGCTGCGCTGCCAGGCGCTGTCGATGAGGCTCTGGGCATCTTCGCACTTCTTCTTGATGGCGGCGTCCAGAATGGCCTTGTGCAGGAGGTCAACCTGGAACACAGGCCTGGGGCAGTCAGGAGGGGAACCAGTAACAGCTGCTGCTGCTCCTAGCTGTAAAACCACCTCAAAAACAAACAGGAAGGGCACCTGGGCCATAAACGGAATCACAGAACTTTAGAGGTTGGGAGGGACCTCCAGAGATCACCCAGTCCAACCTCCCTGCTAAGGCAGCATCCCCTAGGGTAGTTCACACAGGAATGCATCCAGGCAGGTTTTGAAAGCCTCCACAGAAAGAGGCTCCGAACCTCTCTGGGCAGCCTGCTCCAGGGCTCTGTCATCCTCACTCTAAAGAAGTTTCTCCCCATGTTGAGCTGAAACCTTCTCTGTTCCGGTTTGGAGCTGTTGCTCCTTGGCTTATTGCTGCTGACCACCCAAAAGAGCTTGGCCCCAGGCACCGACCCCCACCCCTCAGGTATTTGTACACACTGATCAGATCTCCTCTCAACCTTCTCTTCTCCAGACTAAACAGCACTAGGGCTCCCAGTCTTTTCTTCACAGAGACGATGCTCAAGTCCCACACTCATCCTTGTGGCTCTCCACTGGACTCGTTCCAGCAGGTCCCTGTCTCTCAGGGAATGGGGCAGACCCAGGTTCCTCCCTGCTGCCCTCACTGGCCCTGTCATGCCAGGAGACTCCAGCTCTGAATCCCACATCCTGCAGTTGTAAGGACACGGCAGGAGAGCCATGGCCTCTGTGGGAAAGCTGAGTTGACCCTGCAGGGAGAAATTCCCCCGTGCGTGCCTTGGAGGGGCTGTTCATTGTTCCTTGCAAGGAGGAAGGGTGAGGCTCACCTGGTAGATGTTCCTCCATGCGACATTCAGGGCCGAGAGGAACCTCTCCAGTTCTGTAGTGCAACTAAAGTAGAGGACCCAGGGGGGCAGGAACTGCTCACTGTCCTGAGCAAACTCCTGAACACCAAGAGAGAGGCTGTGAATTGCCACTGGTGTCTCTGCCCAGCCCCAGGCTGTCCAAGCCCCCAGCCCCACTCTCACCAGGATGCAGTACTCCTTGCCAGCCTCCGTGGAGACAGCGGTGATGTTGCTGAGCTCCGCGGTGCCCAGCGAGCGGAAGAAGCTGGTCTGGCAGTCCTCGTGGCAGGTGAAGGCCTTCTCGTCTGTCAGCACCAGGCAGCAGGGCACGCAAGGCGTTGGGGCAACACCCTGGGGGATCACCTGCAGAGGGTGGGCAAAAGGGGGTTAAGGTCTGGCACGGTGGAGCCTCATCCTCACCAGGCAGGCCTCAGGAGGCAGATGCCCACTCCATCTCTGCCAGACATCCCTATGCCAAGTCCCAGATGGGCTCTGGGAGAAGGAAGGGGTTGATACAGCCACATCCGCAGGGGAGGTCTGTCCCCAGCTCACCCCTTTGGAGACAGCCTGGCAGAAGTACTGCATCCAGTCGGCCATGTCCTCCTCGTTGTCTGCGCTCAGCTCCAGCGAGGGCTGGTCCGTTAGGATCACCTGGAAGCAGTGGGGCCGGTCGGTGGTGTTGGAGCGCCGGCACCCCCCACACTGCTCGCCGCTGGGAGAGAGGGGGGAAGATGGAAGTCATCAGGGAACAGTCTCTGCCTGTCCCCCCTTCCCTCACAAGCACTCCCCATAGGTGACATCCCCTGCAGTTACTCCCAGGATGGACTCTGTCCCTGCACGTGGTGGCAGGGCTGAGCATGGAGGTTGCCCAGTGTGGCTCTTGGAGGGGGTCCCTCATAGGCTCATCCCCATTCCCCAGCAAAGGGTAGGCTTGGCTTCCGAAAACAGGAGGGAAGGAGCCCAGCTCCAGCTCCATCTCCATGCACTGCAGCCAAAGCAAACGGGCATCTGTGCCCAGCCAGCAGCAAGCAGGGAGTCCTGCAGATCATGATCTGCACCTCCTTGAGCATGCCCAGCAGCTCCTGATGCCCAGCTGCCTGCCAAGCCTAGGTGTGGTGTCCTCACCCCATGTTGATGGAGAGCAGAGGGGTGACGTCCGTGCGGTCCGGGTACTGGTACAGGATCCCGTTGCTGCCATTTGGGAAGATAAGAGAAGTGGCAACTGGAGTCAGCTCGGCTCCAGCAACTGCACAACCCCCCCTGCCCTGCCCCATGCAGCCCCAGGGGATTTTGCTCCCGCTGCAGGGCAGCCACAACTGGGTGGCTTTGGTGACAAGCTGAGCCTGCTCCATCTCCCAGGCAGCTTCCAGGGCAGCAAACTGATCCTTCTCCAACAAGCCCTGGCTGACCTCAGTCCCACTTCACAGCCCTGGTACCCACCTGAGCACCACGAAACAGGTCTTCCACTGCTCCTTGCCCAGGTAGGAGGTGCCTGCTTTGTAGTGCAGGATGCCATCCTTGGTGACGGCATTGGAGCTGTAGCTGCTGCTGTGGGGTCCCAGTGCTTCGTCCATGGGGTCCTCCCAGTGCACCAGGCCATAGAAACGCACGACCACGTCGCAGGCCTGTGACAGTGAGGTGGACAAGTCAACAGCAGGGACTCTCCCAAGCTCCCCCCTGCCACGTACAGTGATGGCCAAGATCTCCAAACCCACCTCACACTTGGACTCGTGGGCCACAAACTTTGCAAGTGCCAGTTTCTCCATGGTGGCATCGGTGAGGATGCTGGGATACGGGGGCTCCCGGCAACCTTTGATCATGGCTGACTTCAAGGAGACCAGGAAGAACCTGGGAGGGAGACAGATCTCTGATGAGGCCAGGGCAAACAAATCTCCCTCGCACACCCTCATGCCCAAAGGGCTTCTCTTCAACGTGGGCCAAAGGGTCTCAAGATCAAATTAAGGCCCAAAGACAGGGGCTGCAAGATCTGAGCTCCAGGAAGGAGCCAGGTGAGACTGCAGGTGGACTCATCCCAACACAGATTCCAGCTCCTAACAAGGTCACCTCTTGAAGCTGACAATATGCCGAGAAACTCAGAGATGTGCCTTGAAACTCAAGGCCTTGTCCCTGCTCATCCCAAGTGACAGAGGACACACAGCCTGCATGGCACGCTCAAGGCACTTCCAGCTGCTGCAAGGTTGAGCTGGTGGCCTCAAACTGACCCCAAAGTCTCTGGTCACAGGACTTTGTTGTGAAGGGCTGGCACTGGAGTATCTTGCATTGCCCAGCTCAGGTTGGGAATCTGAGGTGCTGCCCAGAGGTGCCACAGCCCAGGGGGACAGTGCCAGTTTGAGGTGCTGCCCAGAGGTCCCACAGCCCAGGGGGACAGCGCCACAGTCTCCTGCTTACTCGGTGAGGGCCACGTCGGCAGTGTCGAGCAGGAACTGCTTCCTCCGGTTGGTGCACACCAGAGTCACCGTCTGCTGATCCAGCCCCACCTGTGTCACACAGGACTGGTTAAGAAAGCCAGGTGGAGGACGAGGGGGTGGCAAAGCAGGGCTGAACCTGGCTTCTGCCCCAGGGTAGAAGGTCACTGTGCTGCCCATATGAAGATATGAGCATGCTGGGCACTCACAGAGGTGGCATTGAGGGGAGGGCCACTCCTAACTCTCCCAGCCTTAAAGACTTGCTGGCCAGAACGCTCTTGGGGACAGCATCCCACAGAACCACTCCTGCGATGGTCCCAACGCCCCTGCAGGCAGTGAGGGCAGGGCTGACTCACCGAGATGTAGTCCAGCTCGTTGTAGGACACAGCCTCCTCCACCATGTAGGGCTTCTCCGCGGCCCCTGCCACAGACACAGCACCATGTGATGGGGCACCAGGAGCCCAGGGCTGCCCAGGCTGCAGTGCCCCAGCAGGGACAGACCTGCCAACCATGGCTTGTCTCACAGAACACGGAGCCACAGGGCACATGTCCAAGAACTAGACACTGGTTTGGGCTGGAAAGGATCATCTAAACTCATCCAGTCCAACTCCCTGTGGGCAGCAGGGACATCTGCACCTAGAGCAGGTTGCTCAGAGCTGGAACAACCTCACTTGGAGTGGTGCCAGGGATGGGTCATCTCCCACCTCTCTGAGCAAGCTGGGCCAGGATCTCACCACCCTCAGTGTCAAACATTCCTCCTTTCTCTCCAGTGTGAACCTCCCTCTCCTAGCTTCAAACCATCACCCCTTGTCCTGTCACAATAGGCTCTGCTCAAGAAGTTTGTCCCCAGCTTTCTGATCAGCCTCTTTAAGCATTGAAAGGCCCCCAGAAGGTCTCCTCAACACCCTCGAGTCCTTCTCCACAGGGCTGCTCTCCAACCTTTCATCTGCCAGCCTGGATTGAACCTGGGGACTGCACTGACCCAGGGGCAGGACCTTGCACCTGGCCTTGTTGAACCTCCTGACAGGTCCCTCTCAGCCTGTCATCTGCAAACCTGCTGAGGGGGCACCTGATCCCACTCGAGGGTGTTTCTTGGGGGAGAAGTCAACTTGAGCTCCCTGCTCTGACTGCCAACACTCTGGACGACAGAAGGCAGCTGGCGGGAGCTGGCAGGGTGCCCTAATTTAAGGACAAGCCTCCTTCCTTCAGGCAGGCCCAGAGGCTGGGGGTACCTTTGCGGATCAGGTAGACATAGCAGTCAGTCAGCAGGATGTAGATCAGCTGCAGGTTCCCTTCCATGTGCCCGGTGCTCATTCGGATCATCTGTGCAGAGAGAAAGGAGCTCTCAGCCCTGCTGCAGGCATGGAGCTGGTCCTTCATGGGACACTGCTGGTGGCCACCTACCCTGAACAACTGCTCCTCGTTCTCCCGAAAGACATGGATCATCAGCAGCAGGAGGTGGTTGTTATCCACCCTGGGAAGAGAGACAGTGGAGAGTGGACATTGACGTGGGGCTGGGTTAGTCCAAGAAGGGCAATTCCCTTCCCTGCACGTGTCCACGATTTGGGCATCTCTTGGCCTCCCAAGACCTTCTCCTCCTGACCCCTTGTGTCTCATCTTCATCCCACAGAAGGATGGCCTTGCCCCAGATCCGGAGGACAGAGGGCAAAGTGCCAGCCTGAGCTGAAGGCTGTTTGGAAGATGCTCTGCCTGCTGAGCAGACCCAGCCTCACCTGAACTCGGAGGGATGGGTCAGCTCCGAGGGGCTGCCCTGCCCGTCCTCCACGCCGGAGTCCTCAGCGCTGCTCTGGGAAGGGCTGGGCTGCTCCTTCTTCGGTTCGTGGACAGCTTGGGGGTCGGTGGCATCTGCCTGGCCAGCTTGGAGTCTGTCCCTCACCCCTCCAGACTCCTCTACTGCCCCAACTGCTTCTCCCTCTCCACTTGCTTCTTCTTCAGCAGCCTCAGGGCTACCAGGAACATGTGGCGGTTGGCCAGGCCCTGCAGCGTCATGGTGGCCACTACCTGGTGCAGCAGCGTTTGGACTCTCGAGGGTAAAGCGGTAGAAGTCCATGGGGGCTGAAATGCCCTCACTAAAGTCGCCAGAGGACGATCCGTCCGGGGTGCCCCCTGGCGTGCCAGTCCGAAAGGGCTGCCCAGGGGGCCGCGGGGGGGCGCTCCAGCTGCCGGGCTCCAGCTGCCCGTTGAGCCTGTCCACCAGCTTGCTGAGCGGCTGCCCCAGGCTCTCCATGGAGGTGTCCTTCATCTCGGGGATGCGCAGAGCCAGCTGGCCCAGGGCACAGCACTCGCCGGGGCCGGGCTCGGCCGCGGAGGCTCGCGGAGGCTCCTCCCTGTCGCTCAGCCCGTTGACGCCGCTGTCCCTGTCCCTGTCCTCGTCCCCACAGGCCTGCTGGCCCTCGGCTGTTGCAGGCACAGAGGTGTTCAGAGGCTCCTCCGCCTTCGCCTTCTTTTTCTTGCCTGTTTTCTTCTTCTTGGCTAACCTGCAGGGTGAGAGCCCAGCGCAGATGTCATTCAGCTGAGCGTGCCTGGACTGCTGCACGCTGCAGGGACCCTAACCCCAGGTCCCAACCGCTCTCAGCAATCTCTACATTCCTTTGCAGTTTTCCTTCTCACAGAGAGATTCTTCCCTCAGGAGCATTGCTCACCATGCATCTGTCATCTCCAGCCCAGGGTCTCAAGAAAATCAGAGAAACCCAGAATCCCTGTGTGGGGCTGGAGGTGACCTCTGGACATCATCCAGTCCAACTCCCCTGCAGGGCACCCGCAGTGGCCAGGGCAGGGCACAAGGAGACTCCACAACCTCTCTGGGCAGCCTGCTCCAGGTTTCCAGCACCCTCACATCAAAGAAGTTTCTCCTCCTGCTCATGTGGAACCTCCTGGGTTCTAGTTTGTGGCCCCTGCCCCTTGTTCTGTAGGTGGGCATCACTGACAATCTGGTCCCATCCTCTTGGCCCCCCACAGTTCCCTTAGCTCTTGCTGAGCATTGCTCAGATCCCCTCTGGGGCTGCTCTTCTGCAGGCTCTCAGCCCCAGGGCTCTCAGCCTTTGCTCCTCACAGAGTTGCTCCAGAGCCCCCACTGGACTCTCTCCAGCAGTTCCCTGTCTCTCTTGAACTGGGGAGCACAGCGCTGGGCCCACTGAGAGGGTAGAGCCTAAATGATTCTGTGATTCTGTAGTCTTGAGGTTCCTTTGGCTCCAAAGGGGATCACAAATGGACGTGGAGCCAAAGTCCCATGGGAGAAATCCCTCGTTTGAAGTGAGAAGGTCTCCGAAGGCTGTGGGAATGCCATATCCCTGCCTTCCAGAAGAGGGAGATGGAGGCTGGAGCCTGTTCCGGCCAAACGATGCTGGTTGTGGAAGTGTCTAGGCCTCCCCCTTGGCACCCAAACTGCTGCCAGGTCACTCTCACTTGGAAAACTATGGTGCTGCCCTTGCCATGTCTGCTGGAGAGCTGGGTGTAACCTGATCCAGCTCCTCTGCTCCTCCTGGGAAAAGCAGGGTGAGAGATCAAAGCAGTGAAGTGCTGGGCTGGTTTGGGGGGCCCGGGTGTGAGCAGACAGAGCCTCAAGCTCTTTGTCTGTGTTAAGGGCTCTGAGGAACCCCTGGGGATCTCCTCTGCAAGAGTCAAACACAGGCCAGCAGGTCTGTGGAGGCATCTTCCTGAACAGGTTTAGTCACAGCTCACTGACAAACAAGCTGTTGACAAACAGGAGAGGAGATCTGAGACCTAGAGCTGGAGAGCTACTGCAAACCTGCCACCAGCTGGAGAAAGCTTCCAACAGAAGCTCATAGCTTCCTCTGAGCTCTCCAATACAGACTCTGCCAAGGCAGCCTGTAGTTCTGCAGGCCCAAGGGACCACCCTTTGGACACCTACAGAGCATCGCTTGGTGCCCCTGAAAGTCTGAAAATCATTTCCTCATCTTTGTATAAAGGCTACGCCATAGAATCCTAGAATGGGTTAGTTTGGAAGGGACCTCAAAGATCACCCAGGTCCAACTCCCCCTGCCATGGGCAGGGACACCTCCACTAGCCCAGGTTGTTCAAGACCTCATCCAACCTGACCTTGAACAGCTCCGGGGAGGAGGCATCCACAGCCTCCCTGGGCAACCTGGGCCAGTCTCTCCCCAGCCTCACTCTCAACAATTTCTTCCTCACCTCCACTCTCAGTCTCCCCTCTCCCAGCTCAAATCCATTGTCTCTCATCCTGGCACTCCCAGCCCTTGCCAAAAGTCCCTTCCCAGCTCTCCTGTTACCCCCTTCCGGTACTGGAAGGCTGCTCTAAGTCTCCCTGCAGCCTTCCCTTCTCCGGGCTAGAAGGGGCAGCACATGGAATGGTAAGGTTGGAAGGGACCATCATCAACTTTTGGTGACAGCTGACACTCAGGGCCAGGCAGCTCTGTCCCTACCTGATGACCTCCAGCTCTGTGCAGCTCTCTGACTGGTCTGTTCCTTCAGGGGTGGCTTCTGCCTTCTCCTGGGCAGCTGTGTGCACCGGGGTGGTCTCAGTGGATGACAGGCCATCAGCTTTCTCCTCGTTGAAGGGGTTGTAGCGCTGCGTGGGGCTCTTTGCAGAGGCCTTGCTGCCGTGGGCCTCGGAGGCGGTGGAGCGTGGGCAGCTGAGGGTGTCTGTGAGGTCTCCATCTGCAGAGACAGGGAGGGAGGAGCGGGACTGGCGTCAGGCCAGGTGCTTGGATCGCATCAAGCAAAGCCGCGTGCAGGGGGGCTCGGGGCACTACGTGGTCACCTCACTGCTGGTGGTGACACCATCCTGGGCACTGGCAGAGCCCTGGTAGACAGCCTTAGCTTCAGAGCCCGCTGTGGGCAGCAGGACGTTTGTGAGGAAGGGCAGTGAGACCCAGCACCTCTGCATTCTGTACCCACGGCAAATTAGACAACACTTGGAAATACCAGCTGGGTCACCCAGGAGCTGGCAGCTGGATGAAGGAGAAGCACTGTCCTTGGCAAGGAACCTAGAGGGGCCCTGGGGTGCTCCTAAGCAAAATGAGAGCAAGCAAACAAGGCTCCAGCACTGCACTGCTGCTTCTCCGCCATGCTGTGGTCTTAGGAAGACGCTTGCTCAGCTAGAAGGGGAGAATTGAGGCCAGTTCTTGGAGCAGGGATCCTTATGGAGCTGGCTGCTTCTCTCTGCTTGCATGAGGGCACAGCCAGGGGGCTGGAAGTGTGGTGGGGGGACACACAGCATTCACCAAAGAGAGCAGGCTGCACAGGTAGGTCACAGCACAACCAGCTCAGCCTGTGTTAGTCTTCAGAAGGAAAAGGAGCAGCAGAGAAGGGCTACAGGAGTCATGCTCAGTTACCCATCCACAGAGTCGCGGTTAGAGGAAGGTCACCCATGCCCTTTTCTTCGCCAGCACCCATGACCAGTTAGGGAGGGAGACCCCTCCTGAAGGGGAACCACAGCCCCTGCAGACTGGTTTGGGGGTGTAGGTTGTGAGTGGGAAAATGAAATCTCTTACCAAAAAAAAAAAAAAAAAAAA
>VWYK01002874.1:16126-38615 GCA_013399775.1 Semnornis frantzii | reverse complement strand
CGAGCCCCACCAAAACTGAGCCCCCGAGCCCCACCAAAACTGAACCCGAGCCCCACCAAAACTAAAACCAAACCCCACCAAAACTAAAACCAAACCCCACCAAAACTAAAACCAAACCCCACCAAAACTAAAACCAAACCCCACCAAAACTAAACCAAACCAAAACCAAATTTTCCACCAGTATCTCAAATGCATGAGAAAAGAAGTTAGGGAACATGGATAGCAAATGGGAATCAGCTGCACCATCAGTCAACCCTGCTGGGGGTTTGTGCTGGGGGAGCCACAACAGGGCCAGTAGAGGGTGAGGGTCCCACTGGGTGAGCTGCTGGAAAGCTAGGGCAGAAAAAATGGTGGCATGGACCCAAGGAGGGATCCTCTCTGTGAATTAATTTCACTTCTCTGTGCCTCAGTTTCCCCACTCCACACTTAAGCTCCCGTGGGGACTGTGGCTCACTGATGTTTGCAAAAGGCAAAACTTGTCCTCTGATCTGAAAGTCTCCACTCCCAGGGTGCTGAGGTGCTCCTGCTGAAATGGGCACAATGAAATCCTAATCCAAATGCAATTCCTCCACACCAGAGGATTGGTGGCCAAGCAATGCCAACCCTCCTGGGCTCAGACATCTCCAACCACCCTGGGTCCTGGAACAGGAGAAGGCCTTTGTACACCAGCAGCAAGCCCCTCTGCACGTGGGGACACTGAGACACAGATCATGGCTGTTCTCTGGACACGGAGGATGGCTTGCGACATGCCGGAAGCCAAAACCCAGCTCCAAAATCTCCTGGATCTCTGCTCCAAACCTCTCCTCTCTTGAGCATTAAGCTTCCACCCACCAGAGGTGCTGGAGAGTACAGCCAAACCCAGGTGGCACCTCCTGCTCCATCAACAGGGACAGGGAGGAGAAGTGCTGGCACCAAGGCCTTCTGCTGAGGGAGGAAAAGGAAGACAAGCCTGGGGGTGTGCAGCAAGCACTGAAGCAGCTCTGGGGACAGCTCTGACTTTTACTGCTCCGCTCCTCATGCTGTCCTCAGGGGCATGCTGTACCTAGGGCACTGGATGCTTGGCATAAGCAAGTCTCCAAAGCAACCTCTTTCATGCTTATGGCATGAGCACAGTTGAGTCCCCACCAGCTCTGTGCCTCAAAGCCCTTTGCTGCAACGATGCTGTTGCCAGTCCTGGCCTGTTCCTTCTCAGCACCTTCACTGCCTGCACTTTCCACTCTGCACATAGGCTCAGGAGGAGCCCATCTGTAGGAGGCCTCAGTCCTGAATTCACTGCAGCCAACTAACAGCACATCCCACCCATTCCAGACCCCCCCGATCAACCTTTGACACCAAAAAAGGAACAGGGCCAATGTATTTTGAGTTAAGAAGAGCAGCAGCAGAGCTGCTCCTTCCTGTGAACAGGGTAAGAGCTCCCTGCTCCAGTCTCAAGTGGGTTAAGGGAACAAGCACAAGGTCTGCTCAGGGCATTAGGAACAACCTCCAGCCCTCTCTGATAGGGATAAACTGCAACAACTTGTCAGGCTGCTCGAATGATGCATACAGAGACAAAACCAGCACCTCTGAGACCATCTGCTGCCTTTCCTTCAGGCTGGATGTGGAGAAAAGACTCTGGAAACTATTCCCCATCACTTCCAGAGTATTTGGGTCTCTGGACTGCAAAAGAAGCAGTTCAGAAAGGCCCTCTGCAGCCCTGCTCTGGTCTAGAAGCCACATTAAGGTCCAGGCATAGCTTTCACTGGGGAGTTTTCCCCAGCCCCTGCTAACACACAGACCCCAGGATGAGACACAGCCTGAGGTGAGAGCAGGGAAAGTTCTCCTCTCCTGGTCTGAGGCAGAACAGCTTCAACCTGAGCACCTCTCAAGGCAAGATGGGAGAGACTCAGAGCCTGGCTGCTGGGACTCTCCCCATGACCCCTTGCAGCCCATCGCTGACTACCTCTGGGTGTCTCGTCCAGCACAGTGGCTTGGCTGAAGGGGCTGTGGGCACACAGAGCCCTGGCACAGCCCAGCTGCAGACCCCACTGACCTTCACTGGAGGGAGCGATGGCACTGTCGTCCCACTCCAGGTTGGTGGAGGTGACCGAGTTGAAGGAGTTGAGGGAGAGGCTGTCGGAGCCGTGCACGGAGCTGGGCAGGCGCTCCTCAAAGTCCAGCAGGTACTGAGGCTTGTAGTAGTCTGGCATGTAGGGGGCCAGGTCCAGGTAGGGTGCGTCCTGTGGAGAGGACAGCGTGAGGTGAGGCAGGCTCTGAGGCACCGCACAGCCCCGGAGCTGTCCTCCAGTGTCCTCTGACCGACCTGAGGGGAAACCCAGCAGCTCCACTCGGACACCCAGCGGCTTTGTGCTTGTCTGGAGGGACAGCAGCATCTTGGACCCCACCTGCAAAGCTCAGCTCCTTCATCTCCACCACCTGCCCCACAGCTGCCTTCCCTGCACTCACTCTGTCCCTCACCTGAGCCGTGCAGAGCAGTAACAGAGCAAGAGGAACACATCAATGTCTCATCAGCCTCACAGGGAAAAACTTCTCAGTATCTCATCTGCATCTCCTCTCTTTTGGTTTAAGGCCATTAGCCCTCATCCTGCCACCACCTGTCCTCGTGAAGATCACAGAATCCCAGAATGGCTCAGGTTGGAAGGGACCTCAGAGCTCATCTACTCCAATCCCCTGCCATGGGCAGGGACACCTCTCAACCAGACTCAGCTGTTCAAGGCCTCATACAGCCTGGCCCTGAACACCTTCAGGGAGGAGGCAGCCACAGCCTCCCTGGGCAGCCTACTCCAGAGTCTCATCACCCTCATCCTGAAGAATTTCTTCCTCAGCTCCAAACCATTCCCCCTTGAGCTGTCTCCAGACACTTTCAGCAAAAGTCTCTCTGCAGCCTTCCTGCAGGATCCCTTCAGGCTCTGGCAGCAGCTCTGAGGTCCCCCTGGAGCCTTCTCCTCTGCAGGCTGCACCCCCTCAGCTCCCTCAGCCTGTGCTCACAGCAGAGCTGCTCCAGCCCTGGCAGCATCTTTGTGGCCTTCTCTGGACTCACTGCAGCAGCTCTGTGTCCTTCTTGTGCTAGGGACAGCAGGACTGGAGGCAGGATCAGAGGAAGGGCCTCACAAGAGTGTCCATTCTGAGGAGCTGAGATTCACTTGCCACAGCACTTATGCAGCAGGCTTAGGTTCTCCAGGAACACATCCTGTGGCTGTACCTCCAAAGAACTCACCTTACAGCTGTTCCTAAAAGCAGCAGCTTCATGTTTTCAACGGAGGGACAATGAGAAGGAACACCTTGGACCAAGCAGTGGGACTTCTGACAGCCAGAGCCAAGAGCAGCAGATCAAACACTCACCAGATCCAGGTCAAAGCGGATGAACTCCAGCCCAGACACCAGGGTCAAGAACAAGGTCAGATGGTCATGACTGCAAACCAGGGCATTCCTGCAGCATGGGTGGGACATGAGAGCTTCAGAGATGTGGGAAAGGAAAGAGTCACCTCCCATTCTGTTTGCCTGGGGGAGGTCTTCCAAGCTGCTGTACAAATGGCCCCAGAGCCATGATCCTGCTGTTTGCCTCCACAGAGGACTACCTCTGAGCAGCTGAGCACCCACTCACCACTGCCCCAGAACAAGCTACAGCCAGATTCCCAGTTGGCCACTGGGGCTGGGTCCACTGGACCCAGCAGCTTCTTGGAAAACATGGGAGAAGATAAAGGCTACATCTGGGACACTTTAACTATCCTGGAGTGGTTTGGGTTGGAAGGGACCTTCAAGATCATCCAGTTCCAACCCTCTTGCAGTGAGCAAGGACAACTCTCAACTAGACCAAGTTGTTCAAAGCCTCATCCAACCTGCCCAAGGGCATGTGCAGGGATGGAACACCCACAAACTCTCTGGGTAACCTCTTCCAGTGTCTCACCACCCTCACAGTGGAGAATTTCTTTCTAATACCTAACCTAAATCTCCCCTTTTTCAGTCCAAAGCCTCGCTCCTCGTCCTGTCACTGCATGCCCTTATAAAAATGCCAACCAGTGCCCAAACCAGCAGGAGCTGGGATACTCACTTGACATAGTACTTGTGCAGCAGGCTTAGGTTCTCCTGGAACAGCCTCAAATAGCTCTCCAAGGAGTTTTCATTGAGGGCTAAGTACAGCCATGCCCGGCCTGAAAGGAAGCAGCAGAGAGGAAACACCTGAGAAGTGCTGGATCAGTTCCCATGGGTCAGGTCCTTCATTGGCATCATTTCAGGGGAGCAGCTGGGAGACTTGGGGGGGAAGAAATGCCAGCAGGAGGTGAAAGAGCAGATTCATGATTTGGAGTAGGTGTAAGAGACTGTGTGGTAGGTGGCTGAGAAGCAGACACATGACTGTGTCTCTCCCTGGCATTTCCAGCAGGGATCAAGAGGCAGGAGAGGTGGAGGGTGGGAGGAGGGATGGCTCTAAATCAGCTCAGGTGCAATTGGAGGTGCTGCCCAAAGCCTGGTGCAGAGAGAGGTGGTGCTGGGGGGGTGCTCAGCTCTGCTCTCACCAGTACTGGGTGGGTGCTGGAGGGTGTTGGCACAACCAGGCAGAGAGGAGCCCTCTGGGCACTGCCCTGCGTCAGAGGCAGCCTCGGCAGTCTCAAGCATTGGCTACTGGCAGCAGGGCAGAAGCAGCACTGACCAATGACAGCTACAGTGAGATGTTCTGGGGTGAGATGTCTCCCACCCTCCCCCAGAGCATGGCCCAGCAGATGGCTTTCGTTCCACAGCAGCAGAAGCAGGGCAAGCCTCTGCCCCACCACCTGCTGCTGGGGCACACTGCAGCTATTTCTAGGCCTCCTTGGGCAAAGTGAGCTGCGCTTAGCGGGGAGCTGCCTGCTGGCTCCCTCCATCTGCCTGCAGCCCCAAGCCTTGGACAGTGTGGCCCAGCAGAAGCTGCCAGATGTCCCTGCAGGCAGGCATGGGCTGGGAGGCAGGCAGCAGCTGTGGGTACTCACTGCGGCCCAGGTTGGTGGCCACATGCTGCAGCACTTCGATCTGCCTGACGGCTTCCCGGCGCGTGAAGTGAACCACCAGCACCCAGTAGCCTGAGGAGAGGTCTTGCAGGCTGGAAGAATCATCCAAGCATGGAATGGGTTTGGTTGCAACAGACCTTTATGATCACCCAGTCCAACCCTTAACCCAACACCGCCAACTCACCACCGAAGCACCACATCTCCAGGGCTTCGAATGCCCTCCAGGGATGGGCACTCCACCACTGCCCTGGGCAGCCTGGGCCAGGCCCTGACAACCCTTCCCAGGAGACATTGTTCCTCATGTCCAACCTACACCTCCACTGGGGCAACTTGAGGCCATTTCCTCTTGTCCTATCACCTGTTCCTTGGGAGAAGAGACCAACCCCCACCTGGCTCCAGCCTCCTTTCAGGGGGCTGTAGAGAGCCAGAAGGTCTCCCCCTTCAGCCTCCTGTTCTCCAGGCTCAACACCCCCAGCTCTTTCAGCTGCTCATCCCCAGACCTGCTCTCCAGACCCTTCGCCAACTTTGTTGCCCTTCTCAGGACCTGCTCCAGCCTCTCAATGTCCTTCCTTGCAGTGAGGGACCCAAAATTGAATCCAGGACTCAAGATGTGCCTTCATCAGTGCCCAGTCCAGATGGACAATCTCTGCCCTGCTCCTGCTGGCCACACTCTTGCTGATTCAGGACAGGCTGCTGGTGGCCTTCTTGGCCACCTGGACACAGCCTGGCTCATGTTCAACCAACACCCCTCAGGTCCTTTTCCATCAGGCAGTTTCCAGCCTGGAGCCTTCACAGGGTTGTCGGGACCCAAGTGCAGGGTGACCCAAGTGCAGGACCCAGCCCTTGGCTTTGTTGAACCTCATCCCATGGGCCTCAACCCATCCATCCAGCCTGGCCAGATCCCTCTCTAGAGCCTCCCACCCTCCAGCAGATCAACATCCCACCCCACTTGGTGTCATCTGCAAACTGACTGAGGATGCCTGCATGCCCTTGTGCAGATCGCTGATGAAGAGACCTGGCTGCTGGGCCCTGGGGACACTGCTTGTGAGGAGAACATCACTTGCAGAAGGAAGGCCTCTGGTTAAGGTTAAGCAAGAGCTTTGTTATCTGCAGGCCAGTTCCTGTCTCGATGGCCTCCCCATGCTGAGGCTCCAGGTTAGGCTGAGGGAAGGCTCCCAGCAGCAGGCTCCTCACTCACCCATAGAGCAGAGCATGGTCCAGGTGCTCACACAGCCGCTGCAGGACCTTGTCGTGGTTCCTGATGGCTGGTGTCTCATCTTCACAGGCAGCAAAGTAGCTCTGCAGCTGCAAAAAGAAGAGATGGGATGGCTGTAACACCTTTCTACAGCCCACTGAGGAGGGAGATGGAGATGCCAACACTCACAGCCAGCACTAAAGAGTTCTTTTTAATCTCTGAGCTTGCTAAACCTGGATGCAGGTTACACACAGGGTGAGGAACTGGTTGTCAGATGACTCCAAAGGTAACCTCACCACAAGAACTTGTCCAGGTTTTCATCTACAGTTTGTCCACAAGGACATGCCAGAAGCATGGCCAGAGCTGCACAACCAGCTGGGCTGCACAGTCTCCTCTGCAGCTGGGTTTTGGTGGTTCCTCTGCAGTGGTGCAGCTATCACAAAGCTGTTCAGAACAGAAATAAAGCAGAGCTCTGGGCTCTGTCTCCAGTTCTGCCATGGATGAGTCCCCTCCTTGGTCTCAAGAGTGTGGTCATAGGAAATTCTGTTTGAGGAGAGATGTTACATCCAGGTATAGAAGATTCTCCAAGCCCAGGAGCCTCATTCCTGTAGCTGTACTAAATGGGTGAGAAATCTCAGCGTGGTTTCAGCATCCCAGGAAGAGACAGAAGTGATTCTGCCCCTCTGCTCTGCTCAGACCCTGCCTGGAGCATGTCTCCAGTTCTGAGACCCCCAACACAAGGACATGGAACTGTTGGAGCAGGTCCAGAGGAGGCCACAAAGATGCTTAGAGGGCTGTAGAACCTCCACTGTGGGGACAGGGTGAGAGAGTTGGAGCTGTTCAGCCTGGAGAAGAGAAGGCTCCAGGGAGACCTCAGAGCAGCCTTCCAGTGCCTGAAGGGGCTGCAGGAGAGCTGGGGAGGGACTTTGGACAAGGGCTGGGAGGGACAAGGTGAGGGACAAAGGCTTTGGGCTGGGAGAGGGGAGACTGAGAGTGGAGATGAGGAAGAAATTCCTGAGAGTGAGGGTGGGGAGAGAGGGCACAGGTTGCCCAGGGAGGCTGTGGATGTCCCCTCCCCAGAGATGTTCAAGGCCAGGTTGGATGAGGCCTTGAGCAACCTGTGCTGGTGGGAGGGGGTTTGATCTGGATGATCTTTGAGGTCCCTTCCAACCCAACCCACTCTATGATCCTTGCTAGCAGTGGCTCGAGTGACCACCACAATGCTGGGTATTGATGCCAGGCAGCTGAGAGCTGCCCCAGCCTCTCCAGCACAGGCTGGTGCAGAGCAGCAGGGACTGGGAGGGCAGAGGGCAGCACAGACCCAGACTGAGGCAGGTGTGTGAGGGACAAAGGCAGCTCAGAGGGAGCCTGACCTGTTTGCCTGTGCTGGGCTGAGGCTGCACCGGCAGGGCTGCATCTCTCCGCCTAGCTGCTGCCCCCTCCGAAGCCAGCCAGCCTGACTCACCCCTGGTTAACCCATCTGCAGCTGCAAAGATAGCTCAGGAGGCAGCCCTCCGCTGGCAGCAGCCCTCAGAGCCTCAACAGAGCTTCTCTGCTTCTGCCAAACCTGCCAGAAATCCTAGAAATCCCCTGACAGCCAAATCCCTGCTCCCTGCCCAGCTGCCCCACTGGCCTCCTCCTGCCCCTAGGGCTTAGGCATCTATTTAGGTCCCTGTCTCACACATCCCTGGCACTCAGGCAGGCAGATTACTCACCCAGGTTGTAATCCCAGCTGAAATGCCACCTTTGCTTGCTCAGACTGCTGACAACCAGCATGGTTCAGCTGAGCCACAACAACACAGCAATCATAAGCCTGCTCCTCTGGTGACCCACTAAGTCCCTGCCAAAGCTCACCAGTGAGACAGGACATTAAAAAAAGGCAAAAGGTAGGTGGTATTGTGCTGGTGGGCTCTGACCTGCCCCCAGAAGCTGGATTCTCCTCCTGAATCACTACTAGGGTCAGAGGAACTCCTTTAGAAAACCACCCACTCAATGCTCAGAGGGCTGCAGAACCTCCTCTGAGGACAGGCTGGGAGGGTTGGGGCTGTTCAGCCTGGAGAAGGCTCCAGGGAGACCTCAGAGCAGCCTTCCAGTACCTAAAGGAGCTGCAGGAGAGCTGGGGAGGGACTGTGGACAAGGGCTGGCAGTGCCAGGATGAGAGACAGTGGCTTTGAGCTGGGAGAGGGGAGACTGAGAGTGGAGATGAGGAAGAAATTGTTGAGAGTGAGGCTGGGGAGAGACTGGCACAGGTTGCCCAGGGAGGCTGTGGATGCTCCCTCCCTGGAGCTATTGAAGGCCAGGCTGGGTGAGGCCTTGAGCACCCTGGGCTGGTGGTTGGAGCTGGATGATCTCGAAGGTCCCTCCCAACCCATTCTAGGATCTTATTCATTGATGCAGAAATTATCAGGAGGCAGCCCCTGGGCAACTGTTCCTATCCACTCTCTTCAAAATAAGAATGTATTTAGCTCCAGCACCCTCCTGCCTTGAAGGCTTTGAGCCTCTCTGCAGCTCTTAGGCCAGACTGGAGAGCCAGGGGTGCTCCTGCACACAGCATTCCCAGCCCTGACATGGGAAGAGCTGCTGAGCTGGAACAGCCAGAGCCAAATCCCCTGCTCCAATGGCACAGCCCAGGCCAGCCTGTCCCTGTCCCATCTACTGCAGCAGCTAAATCCCCTGGGCAAGGAACCATCAGGAATGTTCTGTCTGCAGCCACCCAAGGCTGCTCTGCTGATGCACACAGACTTTTTCACAACACCTAAGGCAGACCTGAAGCATTTCAGCTCAGCAGCTCTCACCCATTCTGGGGAGGAAGCTGTGCCAGAAGATCTTCACTATTAATAGGCAGCCCAGACCCAAGCAGGGAGAAGAATGCCCTAAAATCCCACCAGTCAAGGACTATTCCAGGAGCTACCTGCAGCCAGTGTTTCCAACTCACTCCTGCAGCAAGGACACTAAGAGGAAGAACCAAAGGCAGGATTTAGAGCAGTATCCCTCTGGCAATGGATACATGGAGCCAAGGGGAATGTTCCCCAAGAGCTGGGGAGTCAATAAAAGACCTTTGGAAGTCACTGACCTCCCTGGAGGTCACTAAAATATCCTATTTGGGGGGGAAACTGGTGCAGGAAGCAAAGCAAATGCATGCAGGACACCAGCCAGGATCTGAAGGCAGAAATTCCCAGCTTGTCCCTACCAGGCTGTTGCTTCTGCAGAGAGCTGAGGAGCCCTCAGAGAAAGGTTCCTGTCCTGGGTGGATCTGCAGAAAGCTGGGGAGCCCCCAGAGAAAGGTTCCTGTCCTGGGTGGATCTGCAGAAAGCTGGGGAGCCCCCAGAGAAAGGTTCCTGTCCTGGGTGGATCTGCAGAGAGCTGAGGAGCCCCCAGAGAAAGGTTCCTGTCCTGGGTGGATCTGCAGGCTCTGAGAGCCCCCAGAGAAAGGTTCCTGTCCTGGGTGGATCTGCAGGCTCTGTGCTCCCTTGAGCAAATGCAGCCAGGCAGGGGAAGCCAACAGCAGCCAGGCCCAGCATTAGGTTACCACTAAAAGCAAGAAGCACTCAGCCAGCTCTGTGGTCACAGCTGTGGGAGGTGATGCTGGAGGGAACCTGGGGCCTGTCTGTGCCACCCACTGGAGCAGTTCCCCAGGACAGAGCCAGCCCAAGCCTGGGCAGTGAAAGAGATGAGCAGACAGAAGTGTTTGGTCTTTCTTTCCTTCCCTCTGCAGAAAGAACTCCAACCTCTGTCACAGTCCTCCCTGCAGCCAGTTCACAGCTCCTAACCCTCTCTGCTGCTACATGGCCTGACCTGCTGCCACCATCAGAGGATGCAGTGGTTGAGTCACATCAGCATCTCCAAACACTGAGGGAAGTTCTGAAATAGACATTTCTTTTCCCTAGAAAACCCAAATCTTCCCCCCCACGAAGTGGTTAGGTTTGAGGAGCTCCTTCTGTGTTATATTTAGGCTTGGAGTCTCTTGCAGCTGCTCTGCAACAAGCACACAGCACAAAGCAGCTGCCCCCATGACACTGCAGCCCCTTCCCGAGGAGCCTGCTGGAAAATCCAACCCCAAAGCAACGTCCAGAGCCAATCTACCCCAAAAGGCTCAACTCTGAGCCAACAGGAGCCAGAGGAGGAGCTGTGTGAGGCTTTGCTCACAGTCATGGGGTGACAGCAGCCCTGGGCACGTGGGGCCCTGTGAGCAGGAAATGTGCACTCAGCAGTTTTGGGGTTGCATTTGGGTGCTCTGAGTCACAGCATTTAGGAGCTGTTGCTCATGGGGAAGTGCACCAAGGGCTGGCTCCTGCCCCCAGGGACAAAGATCCATGGATCCATGGAATAGTTTGGGTTGGAAGGGACCTTAAAGCTCAGCCAGTTTCAAGGCCCTGCCGTGGGCAGGGACACCTCCCAGCAGCACAGGCTGTGGAAGGCCTCAGCCAGCCTGGCTCTGAACACCTCCAGGCAGGGAGCAGCCACAGCCTCCCTGGGCAGCCTGTGCCAGTCTCTCCCCAGCCTCATTCTCAACAATTTCTTCCTCATCTCCACTCTCAGTCTCTCCTCTCCCAGCTCAAAGCCATCCTCCCTCATCCTGGCACTGCCAGCCCTGGTCCACAGTCCCTCCCCAGCTCTCCTGCAGCCCCTTCAGGCACTGGCAGGCTGCTCTGAGGTCTGCCTGCAGCCTTCTCTTCTCCAGGCAGAACAGCCCCAACCCTCCCAGCCTGTGCCCATAGTGGAGACTCTCCAGCCCTCTGAGCATCTTCATGGCCTCCTCTGGACCCTCTCCAGCAGCAGAGCTGGAGGCAGTGCTGCAGATGTGCTGCCACATTCCAAGGGCACTGTCTTCCCCCACATCCCTCCAAAACACACTCAGCCAACAGCTGCAGCCCCAAGCAGAGCAGGCACACAGCTGGCTGGAGCCCAAGCAGCCCCAAAAAGAGAAGGGCCAGGCAAATCCCTGCTGAGCTACCACCTGCCCAGGGAGGAAGCAAGACCTGACAAGCCTTGGGCTCTCCTGGGTGGAGACAGCCCTGCAGTGAGGGTGGCACAGGGCTGCAGCTTGCAAAAGCTGCTGGGGAGGTATCTGGGGCTTGGAAAGAAGAGAGGAGGTACAGAGAGGAGAGGTACAGTGAAGGAGATTTTCCAGCTGGGCACCAAAATCCATCCTGCTGGGCTGATCCAAGATCCAGCGAGCTGGAGATCTGCCAGAACAATGACTATGAGCATCCTGGGGCAGAGGCACAGAGACCAGGGACAGTGCCAGGACCTGACCCTCACCATGTGGCACTGCCCTGGATAAATGGCATCTGTATGGAGTGTTTCCTTCTCTCCCTTAAATCCCTATAAAACATCAGTAGGTAACATGGAGTCAACCTCTCCCTAATCCCAGCATGGCAGATGGACCTGTTTGGGAAGTGCTGACCAAGCTTTATGAAGCATCCACAAAGCAGCTGCCTGAGCACAGAGCTGGAGCCAGGGAACAGCAGGGAGGAGGCAAGAAATAAGGTTAAAAGGCATTAAGCAAATGTGGCACTGGACAGCTCTAGATTTTCTGGAGAGATGCTCTTCCCCTCAGCTCCTCTGAGCTCCAAAACCAGATGGAAGGGTTGAGGAGTGGCTCACATGGAGCTGTACTAAATGGGTGAGAAATCTCAGCATGGTTTCAGCATCCCAGGAAGAGACAGAAGTGATTCTGCCCCTCTGCTCTGCTCAGACCCTGCCTGGAGCATGTCTCCAGTTCTGGGACCCCCAACACAAGGACATGGAACTGTTGGAGCAGGTCATGATGATGCTCAGAGGGCTGCAGAACCTCCTCTGTGGGCACAGGCTGGGAGAGTTGGAGCTGTTCAGCCTGGAGAAGAGAAGGCTCAGAGTAGCCTTCCAGTGCCTGAAGGGGCTGCAGGAGAGCTGGGGAGGGACTTTGGACAAGGGCTGAGAGTGCCAGGATGAGAGACAAAGGCTTTGAGCTGGGAGAGGGGAGACTGAGAGTGGAGATGAGGAAGAATTTCTTGAGTGAGGGTGGGGAGCCACTGGCACAGGTTGCCCAGTGGATGCCCCCTGCCTGCAGGTGTTGAAGGCCAGGCTGGGTGAGCCTGGGGTGGTGAGAGGTGTCCTTGCCCATGGCACTGGATGATCCTGAAGGCCCTTTCCAAGCCATTCTATGACTCTATGCCTCATGTCTCTGGTTGGATTTGTGTGTTTGGGTTCTCTCAGTTCTCAGCAATTCTCTCCAGGGCAGACAAGGCACAGCCTGCAGCCTGCCCTGGGGCTATTCAGAGACATTCCTGTGGCCAAAATAAGCAGCACTGGCATGCAGAAGGCATCTCCACCATCGGCCTAGACCACACTGCTACTCCAGCTGGGTCTGAGCTCCACTGCTGGCAGCAGTGTGGGAGACAAAACCTGCCTGGGTGAACTGGTTACAGAAGGCCAAACACTGGAGGCTGGGGAGTCAAACACACCTGAGAAGCAGCAGAGCAGAAGGGTCCCTGCAGGGAGCAGGGCTTGCACCAAGGGGAATGTGGGGCTGGTGCTAACAGTCACTTAAGTGCACTCAAAGCTGCACTTAATTGCTGTTTACCCACCAGGAGCTGATGCTGCTGCAGTGATCTGCCACAGCCCCTGCCAGCAGGCACCACCAGAGGTGAGCCTTGCACAAGGTTATGGCCATGCACCAGCATGAGGCTCCCCAGGCCCATCTGCAGAGCTCCTGTGTTGCAAGAGGTGCCAAGAGGCAACCCAGCAGCCACCCTGTGAGGTCCATTCCACAAATCCAGTCACTCTTGTGGCTCTCCTTTGAAATCACTCCAGCATTTCTAAAGCCTTATTGAACCACTGCACTTCAGGACCTGGCCTGTCCACAGCTGGCACTGACCCAACCAAGTCTCCATCTCTACTCTGCCCTGCAGATGTTTCCACCACCAAGCAAGTTCTGCTTGGTATTTCCCTGGCAGGACAAACCTGGGGAAATTAAAACAAACAGCTGGGCACCCTCTGCACTCCTGCAGCTCCCTAACCTGGGAGAGGCCAGAGGACCTTCCAAACCTGCCCTCCCTCCCACAGCACATGAACTGGTGAGGGATCCTCCCCAGCTGCAAACCAAAGTCAGACCTCACAGCAGCAAGCCAGCAGCGAAAACATAACAGAAACTGCAGCAGCATTTTTCCTTCCTCAGTTCCAGTCCTTTCCCCCACAACTTCCCCAGCTGGAAAGACCTTCTCCAAGCTGTCAAGGAGGTGCCTTTCTTTGAGGGCATTATTTCAGGAGCCATCCAGGCAGGCAGCTGGAGATGCAAATCTTCACCATGCTCAAAACCCTTCCCAGGCCTGCTCTCAGCCCTCACTTTTCCACCAGGCTGCACAAGTGGACGAGGATGGTGGCAAGTCCAGCCAGGACAACCCTGTGCAGCAAAAACCAACCCATGCAGCCCCCTGGAAACACACCCTGCAAAGCTGGCTGACAACCTGACTGACAAGGAAATGCTGATTAGGAAGCCAGCTCTGGGTCTTGGCACTCAGCCTGGGGCTGCATCCAGAGCTGAGCAATCTCAGGAACAAGCCTGGAGCACAACAAAAAGCCAAAAAGGTGGCAGGTGACTGACCTTGTCCCAAGCAAGTGATGGCAGCTCAACTCCAAGGGGTAGGACAGTGGGGAGGGACAGAACAGACATGGAAGGACCAGCACTCTTCTGCCTGCTCAGAGGAGTAAAGACACTCAGCAGCAAAGGGGTGATGAGGAGGCTGAAGCACCCTGCCTGGAGAGCTCCTTGCCTTCCCCCCACACCCCAGGCTGAACTGCAAGGCAGAAGTGTTAGAACCATAGAATGGTTTGGGTTGGGAGGGACCTTAAAGAGCATTTAGTTCCAACCCCCCTGCCATGGGCAGGATGGTAAAGGCACCACAAGTGATGCTGGAGCAGGCTGGAGAGAAACAGAGCCTGCTTATGATGTGCAGAGACAGGAGCCTGAAGCAGGTGAAGCTGAAACCCAGAGGAAGATGCTGTGTGGTTGGAAATGCAGAGCTCTGGAGCATCTGCAATCCAGCACCAGTGAGGCTCTCACCTCCTGGGGCACGCAGGCTCCTCAGCTCCCATGCCCCAAGGCTTCTCTGC
Organism: Semnornis frantzii; assembly: GCA_013399775.1. Taxonomy (NCBI): domain Eukaryota; kingdom Metazoa; phylum Chordata; class Aves; order Piciformes; family Ramphastidae; genus Semnornis; species Semnornis frantzii. The sequence goes on along the minus strand of VWYK01002874.1, from coordinate 24,347 downwards.
CCTTCCTTCAGCATTTCTCAGCAGCAAACCTTGCAGCAGGCTGGCCCCGTGCCTGGCTCAGCTGAGGGCAAGATTTTCTCCACTGGCAAGTCACAGGGAGCAGCCCATTCCTGTCACAGTGGGCAGAGGCTGGGCATGGAGCTGGCTGCTGGGGGAGAGGATCCCTGTGCTGGCTGAAGGAATCGAGGGTCCCACACTTGGCACAGCAGGAAAAAACAAAACTGATTTCATGGAAAGAGGAACAGATTTTGTGGCAAGAAAAACAGAATTTATGGGAAGAAAAACCACTTCCAGTTGGTAAACACAGCAAAAACCAAGCAAGCATGAGGTGCTTGTGCCCTGCAAGCCTTGGGAGCAGTGCTGCTCCCCCAGACAGCTGCTGCTTGCTCACAGTGGCCACGGGCTGCTCTGACTCTCTCCCTGCAGCCCAGGTGCTCTGGCTCAGAGCTGTTTCTGTTGCTCCTCTTGGAACAGGGTATCAGGAGTGGAGAAAGCTGAAATCACACAACTGAAATGGTGCAATCAGAGGCAGAAGTGCTTCAACTCCTCCTACAAACCCTACTGCCAAAGTGCAGCCTCCCAAGCCAGCAAAGTGCTTTGGGCTAGGGGCTGGGATTTTGTTTTCACCCTAGCCTTGGCCACCAGCAGATGCACAGCAGATCCACAGCTGATGCTGAGAAATGGGCATGAAGGGACAAACACCAGCCATGGTACACCCACAGCATCCAATCCCCCTGCTGTGGTTTCACAGAGTGGGTTGGGTTGGAAGGGACCTCAAAGCTCATCCAGTGCCAACCTCCTGCCATGGGCAGGGACACCTCCCACCAGCACAGCTTGCTCGAGGCCTCATCCAGCCAGGCCCTGAACACCTCCAGGGAGGGGGCAGCCACAGCCTCCCTGGGTAGCTTCTTCCAGTGCCTTCCCACCCTCACTGTGAAGATTTCTTCTTAATCTTCAGTCTCAATCTCTCCTTCTCAAGCTCCAATCCACTGCTCCTCATCCTGTCACTCCCAGCCCTTGTCAAAAGCCTCTCTCCAGTTTTCTTGCAGCTCCCTTCAGGTCCTGGAATGATGAATCTCAGATCATAGAATCATTTTGGTTGGGAAAGTCCAACCACTAGACCTGTGCTAGGATGAGGCAGGATGAATTTCCAAAGAGATGACTGTGCTGAAGCAGGCCAAGAAGCTCCCAAGCTGTGCTCTCAGCAGAGCTTCATTTGTTCATCAAACAGTGGCAAAGCCCCAAGAGAACCCCCAACACAGACAGTGTCAGGGCTGCAAGTGCTCCCAAAAGCACCTGAGTGACACTTGTATCTTTGTGCTTGACCTGGGAGCTCCATGAGACTGCTGCTAGCTTCAGCCACGGGCTGCTGGAGGTCTGGCAGGCCTGGTACCAGCGGTGAAGGGGCACAGGAGGGCTGCCAGGAGTGCACCAACGCTGCTCCCTGCAGCAGCAAGGGATGTGGCCAGAAGCAATGCTGAGTAAGAGGAAACACCCTGGTGGAGATAAACCCCCCTGTGGTCTCTGAGCCAGTGAGGTGCCCCTCAAAGGGAAGCAGAAGGTGAGTTGCTCTCTGTCTGTTTTCACATCCCCAGAGCTGTTCCCTCCATGCTGCAGCAGCTGGGCTCAGTAAACCTACCTGAGTGGACATGGGCACATTCCCTATGGGATGTGAGGGATGCTCCATTCCAGTGCTCCCTGCTCCTCTCCAGGATGTGGGGGCACTGAGCCATCCTGAAATGTACCATCCCTTGCCATATAGGAGATGTAGAGATGCTGCAAGGCAGAGCTGAGGGAGCCTGGGAGGCTGCCAAGGCACTTCTATGGTACTGGGCTAAAAACCTCATCCAAAGGCAGGCAGGAAGGGCACATTAAAGCACTGTGGGGAAGTGGCAACCTTCCCCAAGCCCTGTGTGGAGAGCTTTGTAGCTGAATGGCTAGAGAAAAAAGGCTATAGTTATGTTAACTTGATTGAGCTAAAGGACAAGTAAGGCATAGATGGCCCCGAGAGCAGAGTGTCCTTGAGATAAGGAAGCTCAACAAGAATGTGGCAAACAGGATGGAGATAAGGAATATAAAAATCGCAAAAATGAAGAAGAACATTGTTTAAAGCTGCAATGACGCAGATTGAGACTAACCAATAATGAGCTAAGGTTTTGCAATATGTATGAGCTAATTAACGATTGTATTTAACTTGAGAGCCGAAGATCAATAAATGAGATTTGCTGGATGGCCATCTGGTGTCCACTTCTCCCTGCTCCGACAGCCCTGCATTAACCTAGGAGAGCCAAGCTCTTGGCAGGAACTCCTGCAGCACTGGCAAGCACTGCTCTGCCTGATTGAGATGCAGCAGGGGACAGCTGGTCAGAGCTCGTGGGAGCCTGTGTCCTTCAAAGGCAGGAGGAAAGCCTCAAAACCCAAGCAAAACCCCCAGACCCTGGCATCTGGTCTCTTCTGATTTCACATTTGGCACCTGGAACTGCCAAGGAGGAGCTTTAAGGAGCTTGCATTTTCACCACCTAATCACAAGCAGGACAGCAACATCCTTGGTGCCAAGGGACAGGAGCAGAGGCAAGGGTTCCAAGCTGTAGCAGGGGAGGCTCAGGCTGGATCTCAGGGAGTAATTTCTACACTGGAAGGGTTCTCAGCCATTGGAATGGTCTGCCCAGGGCAGTGCTGGAGTCCCCATCCCTGGGGGCCTGGTGCTTAGGGACATGATTTAGTGGTGAGCCTGCAGTGTTGGGTGGAGGCTGGCACTGGGTGGGCTTGGGGGGGTCTCTGCCAACCAAAGATATTCTGGGATTCTGTCAATCTCCATGACAAAGTGCCATGTCCAAGAGGGCATGGAAACCCAAACAGAGAACACAAAACATCCACACTAACAGGATAGGTCATCTTTGACAGCTCTTAGCCATCAGGAGGTGGCTGGCCAAAGGTGGGCACGAAGCTGCTGGCTTTTCCAGCATGCACTGCAGCAAGAGAAGGAACTGGGAAGCAGCAGGAGGCAGCTCTGCTGCCACATGCAGTATGGACACAGGATCATACAGCTGCTTGGGCTGGAAAAAGCCTCACAGATCACTGACCCAACACCACCATGGCCACTGTGGCCCAATGTGCCATGGCCACACATTTCTTGAGCACTTCCAAGGATGGGGACTCCACCACCTCCCTGGGCAGCCTATTCCAGTGCCTGACCATGCTTGCAGCACAGAAATTGTTCCTCATGGCCAACCCAAACCTTCCCTGGTGCAATTTCAGGTTGTTTCCTCTCATTCTATCACCTGAGAGAGAAGAAACCAAACCACCTAGAAGCAAACAAGCACCTGAGCAGTGCACTCCACTGGGAGAGGATGTGCAGGCAGGGCTGAGTGCTCAATGAGTTCTACCATGCCCAGCCCCAGCCTTCTGCTTCAGTAAAGCCCTAATTTGTTCATCAGTTTGCCCAGAGATGTGTGCCAGAGGCCAGCACTCTTAGCAGAACTTGGGCTGGGTGAGCACTGGATGGGAAAGAGGAAAGGACCATTTGGTCACCAGTCTGCTCCATGGCAGCTGAGCTCTGCCCTCTCAACTCGTGTCTCACAGCGAGGGCAGAGAGGACAAGCTGCAGGTGGGAAATCACAACCACACTCAGCATTCCCTTGGCTGTGTGCTGGCAGTGGGCAGGGAGCTCAGCAGCACTGAGCCAGCTCTCCTGAAGCCACCAAGAGCAGCAGCTTTGACATCTCTCCAGTTGGAGAGGGCAGATCTGTCCTCATCTGATGTTTTGCCTCTCTCTTTGCAGTGGAGGCCTGCTCTTGATCTCAGCTCTGATCTCACACCTCTGCAGACAACAGCAAGGCTACAACTGCTCTCCTGAGATATGGGTGTAGTACTTGACCAGGGCACACCTGTCACAGACAAATGCATGGAACAGGTTAGGCTGGAGGGGACCTTCAGGATCATCCAGTCCCAACCCCCCGACAAGGGCTTGGACATCTCCCACTAGACCAGAATGCTCAAGGCCTCACCCAGCCTGGCCTTCAACACCTCCAGGCAGGAGGCAGCCACAACCTCCCTGGGCAACCTGTGCCAGTCTCTCCCCAGCCTCACTCTCTACAATTTCTTCCTCATCTCCACTCTCAGTCTCCCCTTTCCCAGCTCAAAGCCATTGTCTCTCATCCTGACACTCCCAGCCCTTGTCAAAAGTTCCTCTCCAGCTCTCCTGCAGCCCCTTCAGGTACTGGAAGGCTGCTCTGAGGTCTCCCTGGAGCCTTTTCTTCTCCAGGTTGTACAGCCCCAACTCCCTCAGCCTGTCCCCACAGGGGAGGTTCTGCAGCCCTCTGATCATCTTCATGGCCTCCTCTGGACCTGCTCCAGCAGCTCCATGTCCCTCTTGTGCTGGGGGCACCAGAACTGGAGGCAGTGCTGAAGCTGAGGTCTCACTAGAGCAGAGTAGAAGGGCAGGATCCCCTTTCTCACTCTGCACACAGAGGAGCCCACAGGTCTCTACCCTCTCCAAGCAGGTTTGCATCCCTGCAGTTCCCAGCTGTGCTCCATCCCACAGGTATTTTAGGGGAGATAAGGAAAACTCAGTCCTGACCGCTGAGGGATTTCCTCAGAACTGAAGCACTGTTTTGCTGTGCAGCATTTCCTCACTGCCTGTGCTCCAATCTCCCACTCCTGAAACTCAGAAGCCCCCTGGAGTAACTGAAGTGGTGAGCAGGTGGTGTCTCAGACAGCTCTCTGTGGCACAAACCCTGCCTGGGGCTGTGCTTCTGCTCGTTGACTTCCTCATCTGATGCAGAGGGAAGCTGACAAGCAGCTGGATGCTCCTCCCTGAGTGAAAATAAGACATTTTTGGTGCTGCTGCTGCTCAAAGCCAGGTCCCTCAGTCTAACCAGGTCCCTCAGTCTCCAGTGTGCTTTGTCTTGAGGTGAGCTTTAGTCCTGGTTGCCTTCTAAATAACATCTGACTTGCAGTCCATGGACTGCTGATAGGCCACAAACTCCTTTGGGTCTAAAATGGGAGAAGAATAGAAGCATAGAATGGGAAGGTTGGAAAAGACCTCAAGGATCATCCAGTTCCAACCTCCCTGCCATAGGCAGGGACACCTCCCACTAGTACAGGTTGCTCAAGGCCTCCTCCAACCTGGCCTTGAACACCTCCAGGGAGGGTGTGGAGCACAGAAGACCTCCACAACCCCCCTGGGCAACCTGTGGCAGTGTCTCACCACCCTCACTGCAAACAACTTCCTCCTAACATCCCCTTTCAATCTCCCCTCTGACCCTTCAAACCCATTCCCCTTGTCCTGGCATTCCAAGCCCTTGTCAGTAGTCCCTCCCCAGCCTTCCTGTAGGCCCCTTCGGATCCTGGAAGGCCACTATAAAAAAGAAAACCTGTCACAGCTGGTTGGAAAAGCAGTGTGGAGAGGTGTGAAGATCACTGCAACAGATCACAGAACCATAAGGGAGTTTGGGTGGGAAGGGACATTTCAAGGTCATCAAGTCCAAGCTCCCAGCACTCAGCAGGGACATCTGTAACCAGAGCAGGCTGCTCAGAGCCAAAACCTCACCTGGAATGATTCCAGCCATGGGGCAGCTCCCACCTCTCTGGGCAAGAGACCTGGGCCAGGCTCTCCCCACCCTCAGGGGCAAACATTTCTCCCTTCTCTCCACTCTCAGTCTCCCTCTTTTAGTTCCAAACCATCCCCCCTTGGCCTGTCACAACAGGCCCTGAGAAAAAGTCTGTCCCCAGCTTTCTGCTCAGCTCCTTCAAGCACTGCAAGGCCACCAGCAGCTCTCCCTGGAGCCTTCTCCTCTGCAGCCTGCCCAAGCACAACTCTGCCAGCCTGGCCTCACAGCAGAGCCCTTCCAGCCCTGCCAGCACTGCTGTGGCCTCCTCTGGCCCTGCTCCAACAGGTCCCTGTCTGTGCTGAGGGCTCCAGAGCTGCCCCAGCACTGCAGGAGGGGTCTCAGCAGAGGGGCACAATCCCCTCCCTGCCCCTGCTGCCCACACTGTTGGGGATCAGCCCAGGACACACCTGGGGCTCACATCCAGCTCTTCATCCCCCACTCTCAAGCCCTTCTCATAAAGAACATCCAAACCCTCAAGCCTGTAACAGCGCAAGCAAGGAGCAAGCAACCTACACAGCTGGGAAGGTTTTGAAGTCAGAGGTAAGATAAGTGGAAAACTCTTCCACACCCCATGACACAATCCCAGCAAGGAGGAGTCAGTCAAGTCAGAGCCTGAGGTAGGGAGAGGAGAAAGAACAGGAGCAGGATTTCCCAGCACACAGCCAGGGTGTGGGAAGGCTGCACCTGCTCCCCTAACCTACTACCTTACTCTTTCCACAACACAAGTAAAAAGAAGATCAGGGGCTTGAAGGCTGAAGTTAGAGAGGGAAGTGCAGGGGAAAATTAGCTGAAGGGGAGTGATGTCCCTGAGGAAGGAGAACTGAATGCCAGGGGGAAAAAGCAGGACTGTGCCAGAGCTGGGCTTTTGCCCTGTGTCTGAGTTTGCTTTCACTGGGCCAAGCCCACCAGGCTGAAGCCTCACACAGGTTCCTACACCAAGGTGCACAAGAAAACAAACAGCACTGGAAAAATCCCCAAATCCTTCTTCACTGGTGGACCAAGAGAGGAGCTGGCAGAGACTAAGGCAGGGCAGGGCAGAGGTGTGCTGGCAGAGCTGCAGGTGAGGAGTCCTGTCCAAGAACAATAACAAAATCACCACCACCAGTGATTTCAGAGCATTTCCAACAGGGATCCTCCATGGATTTTCTGAATGCAAACCAATTACAGCCAACAAATCCTACATGGGAAGTCCCAGATCCTTATACTCATGAGGACACTGAGGCAGCAGTGTTGTAACAGAGCTTGGAGCAGGTGGAACCTCTACTGATTGCCAGGTAGATAAAGGATAATCCTTCATTTTCTCTCACAGGTAAGTGGGAGAGGACAGTCATCCGTGGAAGAGGAGGAGGCTTTGCACATCCATCCCACATCCCAGAGGCATTGTCAGGCCATTGCTTCCTTAACAGTGCTGGAATTCACTTGTGATGGTCTTCATAAGCCAGGTTTCCATGGATGAACCTGTGTCAGGACACACTGCAGACCATAAGGAAACTCCTACTCGGTAAGGCAGCAGGACTCCAACTGGAGGAACATCAGCAGGTCCAGAAAGCCTCCATCTCCCCAAAACTTAGGATGGAAACTGCAATGAGACCCTCTTCATCTCCTCAGAGGGGGCCTGTGTTCCTCCTCAAGCATGGCTGGAGCAGGACGTGCAGTCCAGCTTCCAGCACATCCTTAACAGCTCGCTCCTGTAACCACCCCCACCAGACTCCAGCATCCTGGTGCCCTTCGTGCCAGCATGCAGATGCTCCCCACGAGAGAAACACCTCAGCAGCAGCTGAAGCTGAGGGGCAAGCAGAAGGAGGAGGTGAGAGATGTGGTGTGGAAGAAAACATCTGCAGAGCCCTCATCTTCAGGGCTCAGACCAGGGCATGACCACTTTGCAGGGAGGGACCTCTAGAAAGAGGCTTTCACAGTGGACTCATCCAGATCCCCCCACAGTACAATCCTTGGATTAAAGGACCCACCCCAGGACCTCCCTAGGCCTGACCACAGCAGACAGAAACCCTTTAAAAAGGAAGAACCTCAGAGGGAAGCACAACTGACCAGAAGAGATGGAGATTCCTGGGGGGGACCCTGGTAGCATCCCTTGGCATGGTAGGGCAGGGGGTGACCCCACACACTCCCAAGGGTGTCTCTGGGGTGTCTCACAGCACCGAGGATGTCCCCAAGAAACCAAAGAAAAACAATGCCCCCAGCCTCACATCCCAAGCACAGGGGGGCCCAAAGAACATCCTCAAACCTGCACAGAACACCTCAAGATGTCCCCTGCCAGCACAGGGGGGCCCAAGGGACATCCTCGAGCCCACACAGAACGCCTTAAAGCTGTCCCTTGCTTCTGTCACACGGCATGGCAGTGTCCTTGACCCCACACTCCCGGCCCAAAGAGTGTCCCTGCGGTGTCACCAGCCCCCTGGATGCGTGTGGAGAGCTCCCTAGGGACTGCTCCCACCCTCGCACCTCTGCTGGTGCTGTGTCCGGAGGGGGCCCTGGGGAGCCTCCCCCAGCCAAACACAGCCCCCGTGCCCACAGCCCCTGCAGAAGGGCTCCACGAGGTCCTCCTAAGAGCTGTCCCAAGGCCCACAGCCCCTCCGCGGAGCCAGCCCACG
>VWYK01002872.1:898-14977 GCA_013399775.1 Semnornis frantzii | reverse complement strand
TGAAATGAGGTGCTCACAGATTCAAGACTTTTGGGGGCTTTTTGGAAGGACATAAGGAGCAACATGAAGGAAGATTACGTACATCATTTTGAATCATGAAGTGAACAAATTACTTTTGATCAGTCATCAACTGATCAAAATGAAATCTTGAATTACCAAGATTAAAAGTCCTGCTCTATTGACTGATCTCTCAATTGCTTAGCCAGACATTTTATAAAAAAACAGGAAAAAATAAAATTTAAAAAGTCAGTTGTTCATTATCTCCATCTTAACAGTGCTCACTAGCATTAAGTTTGTTGGAATTTTGCTTGCCATTGCTGCTACATTTTTGGGTTACAGGTGCACTCAGACTTTCTTCACTCAAAGCAAATCTGCTTCACTGGAATACAAATCTAACACTTAGGACACCTAACTAAGGCTACACCGTGCTGAGGTATGCTGCATGACCTGCAAAGAACGCCAATTGTTTCTGCTCTCAGCAGGCACAAAGTCTACTTGTCCCAGTCTAACTACAGTTCATGCTTGGCTCTCTTCAAAGGTGCTGTAACTACAGAGCTTGAAATTAATTCTATTGTGACTGACTAATCTCAAACAAAATGTTCTAACATTGCAGTCCAGAGGCTAATAGAATCAGTAGCAAAATCAAATCAGGCTCTGTAGTTTCTTTTTGCTGTTACCACTCTGGTTTGAACCAGACCCAGGCTGTCACAAACCATTAATTCCAGGAATTTAAGGGGAGCATATAATTCCAGTGGAAAACAAGTCAATGATCCTACCACCTTCCCCAGTCTCAAAGAAGCCCCCAGGCAATGGCATGTAAATTGGTCTACCCCATGATCTTCTAAATTTCACCACCTCCTATTAATGACCTAGCCAGACCTCAAAACCTGTGCAACCACCTCACCACTTTTTCCACAGCTAATCCTTCATCTTAGTCCTGTTATCTGCTGTAAAAACAATCTTTCATATGTATTTTTCCTTATTTCACACAGGGTACACCAACTACTTGGTAATTCTCATCCTCATGTAATCCAATTGTGAAAAGAGAAACTTCAGTTTAAGATTCACTCAGTTCAAGAGATGTGGGTTGTCTACTGAAGAAGTCTGTCTTGTTAAAGAGTACACTAAAAGTAGTTGAGACTGAAAGGAGAAACATTTAGAACAAAGCAATGTGTTTCACAGAGGAGTAAATTTCACCTCTTCAATTGCAATATTTTCATAGCAATTAATTCTGGACAACCGATAACTCTGCCAAGAATTAAATCACTAAATCCTGCAGAACAAACTCTGCACCAGATCAGTATCCGAACAGAATAAATAGCATTACTGCAATACAAGCAGTAAAAACAGATGAAAGCTTTCAAAGAGCTGGAGTTCTCATGAAGCACTACTCAGACTAGGACAGGAGTGGTTCTGTTCAGATCAAAACCAACAATTCAGCATTTTTAACAATCCCTTCTGAACTTCACTGATCCATCATCATCCAGGTCAGAATACACCTCAGCTGTGTTGACAAAATAGCTTCAACAGCTGGTCTTCACCCTCTGATGCAGGTATATAAGTAATCTAAGTCCCATGACTCTCCAAGGTCTCCAAAGCTGATGTCTTCATCACTTGCAGCAGATCCCCCACATTCCCAGATTTTTCTCATACATTAGAGAGGCAGTAGAGGCATTGTAAGATTCATACAGACCCCTTTGCTACAACACGACTGACTGCAATTTAGAAACTCTTTTCCTCCTCGACTTACCATCTACCTCCAATTTTTGTGGCATTAATGAGGCTAGTCACAACCATTTAAAAAAAAATTCTCAGACAGAAATTATTCAAGGTTTTAGAAACACAAAGTCTATTTGTATTTTGATTGCCAGACCCATACTAGTTGCTTATTCCTAAAGTTAGTGAAATTGCTTAAAAGAAGCACTAGGGCATATGAGAGAATCTTTGGTGAACAGCATAAAACAGACTCCTCCTTTGGTGAACCATCACTGTGTACTATCAGCTCCACTCTCATACACTACAGTTGCAAGCCTGGGAACTGCAGAACATTTAGCAAGTGTTTCAATACTGTATTTTTACCTATTAAAGCCAAATATGTACAGAATTAGAAGCCTTACAAGACCAGTATAGTAGAAGGCAGTTCTGTTATTCTGTTTCGTCATAGTCAAATTTGAATAAAAGATAGTTGGAATTCTTCCTAGAAATTTTTGTCCTTGTCCTAAGTTGAGTTTTCATCTGCTACTATTCAATACCATCACAGAATCACAGCAAACATCTGGTTGGAAGAGCCCTCAAGGCTTATACAGTCCAACTCTTGACCCAGCACTGAAGGGTCAACATTAAACCAAGTCCCAAAGCACCAACTTCACAGGCTGCTGAAACACCTCTAGGGGTGAAGATTCCATGACTGCCCTTGGCAGATCATTGCAAGGTTGAGAACCCTCTCTGGGAAGAAATATTTCTTAGCATCCAGACTGAACGTCCCCTGCTGCAGACTGAAACCATTTCCTCCTGTCCCTTGCCACCAAGGAGCAGAGGCCCCTTCCTCAGTCCAACCTCCCTTTAGGGAGGTCTAGAGAGCAGTCCTGCTTCCTGTGCTGCCATTCAGTGAGATGTGGACAGGCTGGAGGATTAGGCAGGGGGAAACTGAAGGAAATTCAACAAGGGCAAGGGGAGAGTCTAGCATCTGGTAAAGAACCCCAGGGAACAGGCTATGGACTGAGCTGTTGGAAGACAGCGAAGGGGAAAAGGATCTGGAGGTCCTAGTTGATGAAAGGTTGACCATGAGCCAGAAATGTGCTTTTGTGGCTAGGAGGGCCTATGCCATTCTGGGGTGTATTAGAAGGGTTGTGGTTAGTAGGTCAAAAGAGGCTCTCCTGCCCCTCTACTCTGCCCTGGAGTGCTGTGTCCAATTCTGGGCCCCCAAGTTCAAGAGGGACATAGAACTGCTTGAGAGAGTCCAGCACAGAGCCACAAAGATGATGAGGGGAATGGAACATCTCTGTTACAAGGAGAGCCTGAGGGAGCTGGGGCTGTGCTGCTTGGAGAACGGAAGACAGAGATGACCTCAGCAATGTTTATCAGTATGTGCAGGGTGAGTGCCAGGAGGCTGGAGCCAGGCTATGCTGCTTGATGCCCAAGGACAGGACAAGGGGCAGTGGGTAGAAGCTGAGGCATAGGAAGTTTCATGGAAACATGAGGAGAATTTTTTTCCCTGTGAAGGTGACAGAACACTGGCACAGGCTGCCTGGCAGGGTTGTGGAGTCTCCCTCTCTGAAGATATTCAAAACCCACCTGGATGTGTTCCTGTGTGATCTGCTGTAGGTGATCCTGCTCTGGCAGGGGGGGTTGGACTGGATGAGCTTTTGAGGCGTCTTCCAGCCCCTGACATTCTGTGATTCCTGCCAGTTTCACAACTAAAGTGCTGGCTGGAGCAAGGTATCTTGTGGCTTGAAGTTTAGATTGTAAACTGAGAGGCTTCCTGCTCTGCTTGCTGCTTTTGAGTTCAAGGTTTCTGTGTGTTGTCTGTCTGCCAGTGGGATGGCAGCGGGACAGAGAGGGATGGGAGAGTAGCTCCCTGGTTTTCTGCTGTGCTTTTCCTGCACATAGGCTAGGAGAACTGTGCAGTATGTTATCTCATTTATACTAAACTCTTCTCTCAGCTCCATCTCAACCTGGAGTTGCTGTGTGTGTTACTTGCCATCACTTCTGTGCTATAGGGCAAAGACTGTCACACTAGCACACCTCAGTACTTGCCTGCACTCAAGCACAAGTCTGTAGCAAAGCGTAAAAAGAAAAAACCACACCCCACACACACCCACCCACCATAGTATTTGAGACACTGAAATGCAATTTATGCCAGGCACTACTGCTGAACAGCCCCCATGCCTTACAATCACCCACTGGCTAATCAACCAGCCCAGCACACAAGGCATTCTCAGTTTTTACCTTAGACATGAAAGCCTACTGGATTTCAGTACCTCCAGGTGAATAAAAATATCAACCTATTTCAGAAGTGCTGAGAACCTGGAGCTCTTATGACAAGCTAAGCAGGTGGTTTCATCACAGCATTGATATTAACTGCAGCAGTTCTAATGAACAGAAGAAATTGTCAAGTTCTAGAACAGGAAATTCTGTAACTACAAGAGCAAGACAATTCCTTCGCACATAGCTGGCAAACCATAAGGATATTGGTGCACTGGTGAAAAGGGACTTGTTTAGAAACATACAGGACAGAAGCGATATGGAAGTCTGATCGGACAAGAAAACTGCACACTAACTTCTCAGTTTTGTTCTTGCACAAGAGTGTAAAGATCAGCACAGTTCAATTTATTGTACACAGATCTTTAAATGCAGCATCCCTGCTTTGAAGTGTGAGGTTATCAGCCAAATAAGAATATGCAGTGGTGAAATCCTGAGTTAAGTGAATGACCCTTTGCTTTACTGCAACTTCAGCTTGGAAATACATCCAAAAAAGAGAACACAGACACAGACACGTTTCAGTGCTCTACATTTAAAAATGCCACAGTAACACAATTTCTAAAGGCATCTTTCTTCTATTTTCAGTACAGAAACAGTTTTGAAGAATTCAATGATACCAGTTGCAATCTTTGCTATAATCATCTACTATAGTGATAGAACGCACACCCACACCTAGTACTCCTTTTTCAATTCAAGCACAACAACAGGAATTCAAAAGCTACAGATTATTTCCCATGGACTTCAAATTAGAAAGAACAACCCAACATGGGCCACAACACATTTGGTACCAGATTTAGTCCTTAAAGATGATACCCACCAAAAGATCCAGGATAATGCTGCAAACACCAAAAATAGTGCACTATTCAGACAATGCAGCAAGGCACCATCTCTTCTATGACTTGTTCTAATAGAAGGGGTGAAGGAGTTCTATTTGTGTACCAAAGATTCAATAGTTTCAGAGGGCAGTCCCAAAAAGTATCCCTGCTATGCAGAGTTTGGTGTCGATTGTAATGGGTGGTAAAGTAGAAACATGTCTCTGAAATAATCTCATGTTAAAGAAAGCCACAAGCTCATAATGTTAGCAAGCTTCTAAATCCTTCCACTGAGCAGAGAAGCAAGAGCCTTCTTCCCCTTTAACATAAGCACATTCTGTGCAATAAGCAACACATTTTCTTAATACACACATTTTAGCCTGTTGCCTGTCTCTGTTCTTAGAAATGAACTGTATCTGCAAAACCACATTCAGCTTTGGTGACCTTTACCCTTCCAATGCAGGAACAAACAAAAGCACTTCTGCAGGCATACACACCCCCTCACGGCACTGCCTTCTCTGCAACAGCTCTGAGTAATGTGGAAGTGACTGCAACAGTTTTCTGTAAAATTTGGTGGAATCCTGGCCTACAACTCACAAATCTCAAAGTAACTTAAAATTAGTCCGTATGTCTGTTGTCTTCCATTAAACCAAAACTTTTCTGGACTTTTCCTCCCTCCTACCTCTGTGCAACTACAGCAGGGCAAGAACAGTAGCCTATTCACTTTTGATGTCAGTGTTTTTGACTCGTGGCCCTATACTGACAAATAACATTGAGCTACCAGTCTCCTTATAATAGGATCACAGGATGTTAAAGGTTGGAAGGGACCTCTGGAGATCTCCCAGTCCAACCCCCCTGCCAGAGCAGGATCAGAGAATCTACCACAGGTCACACAGGAACACATCCAGACAGGGCTGGAAAGGTTCCAGAGAAGGAGACTCCACAACCTCTCTGGGCAGCCTGTGCCAGTGCTCTGGGACCCCTCCAGTCAAGAAGTTCTTCCTCACGTTGAGCTGGAACTTCCTGTGCTGCAGTTTCCATCCCTTGTCCTGTCCCAGGGGACAAGTGAGCAGAGGCTGACCCTTCCTTCTTGAAACCCAGATTCAGTGATTCATTAATGGTTCTCATCATACTGCAAAGCTGGGCATTTTAAAAATCCTTTGCACCTTCTCTTTTCCTTAGAAGGCCTATCTTCCCATCTCCTTAAACTAGCCTCAGTTAATGCAAGAGCTAAATCTGTCAGTACAGGGCAAAGTATCAGTACCAGAGTTTTCCTAAAACTGATGCTTAGTAGATAATGAGCTTTTTGTATTTTTAGGCATCCATTGTTTACAGAATATTTTGTGAACTTCCTTAGGTTTCTAGGAATACATTTGGAAACTCTGCAATGCAGCTAAATTTTAGAATTTCAGGTTTCAGAAGTACATTAGATCTTGATGATCTGCAACTCAACCAAAGCTCACATCTTTTTGTTTTTTTTTTTAATTCCTGGTCATTTTAAAACCACATCCAATTCAAAATTGCTAAGAGACATCTGAGGCTCAGCAGTGAAGGTATACACAAGAAATACTTCCTTTTGCTTTAAGCCAAGCTTGCTTAACATCAACACTGACGAAACAGTTTTAGCTGCCATCTAGAAGGCTTTGTTGCTGAGTAGTACAAATACCTCTAAGATCATCTGGTAAGTCAGCTACATTTAGAAGGAAATTTGATTGAATGAGCCTTTTTTCTTCCAACTTCAGATATCATCTGTCCTAGCTGTGCAAACCATACAGCATGTTGTTCATCTGTTCAAGCTGATGTTTGCTTTCCTTTGCATTGATCATTGCCACCTCTTAAAAAGGACTTCTAACTTAGCATGCAAAGCCTCTTGAGATACTAATGCTTCAAAATCTTCAAATTTTGTCTTCTGTTTTTTAAAGCTATGTATTTCTCAACTGATGAGTCAGTGACTGAACCCGCACTCAGGAAGGTTCACACAAGACATCTACAGCAAAACTCTTGCAAGTGAGCTGAGCAGCTACAAAAAGCAAGTGGCAGAAGCTTAAGTATTCTTTAGACCATTCAGAGGCAGAGGAACTGCATCTGATGTGTATTTTTTTCCTGTTTGATATTTCAGTACGTGAAATTCCTTCTTTCAACTAATACAAGAGTTTGTCTTTTCTTAAAATTCATCTGCTTTCTGTGCTTGAAGGTTCACAGTCTTTTAACACTTGCTTTGTCAAGACTGTTTGCTCTGTTTGAGTGTGACCTCCTTCTACTTCTCCATGAATTTTTTTTTTCCTCCAATGCTTGAGAAAGCTTGATAATTTGATAGGAAGGGTGGTTCTGTATCTGAACCAGGCCAAGGAACAGGTTTTTTTACATGCCTAAAAAGTTGCATATTCCCCCCAGAAAGCCAAAGGTGGTGTTCAACAACATTTAGTAAGCACTGCAAATAAAATTAATCAAAAGTCTAACAGTCACATGTTAATACTTGCTGCCTAGGACCCTCGAGAAGAACAAAAAACCTGAGGTACTTTGACCACTGCATCTGTAGCAAAAATGAAATATCTGACTAGTCCGGAGAAGTAGGATGCCTACTTCTTTAAGTTTTACTTTACTTTAGTTAAGACACTAAAGATGAAATTCATCTCAAGTAACCAAACTGCAGCACTTTGTAGCTGGCCTGGTTTCCAGCCAAGAGAATGACCTTCACTCTAACTAGCAAGCACGAGTTAGGGAAATTAAGGATTTTTAAACCACTTAGGCACTGCCTGGTCAGGTTACTTATTATATGCCTTGTTCCCTAGGGCCTTTTTTTAAGCACTGTAGAACAGAGAACAAAATGCTGTGCCCACTATGTGGAACATTTCAGTAGAGAGTAACTTTTTTTTTTTTAAGTAAAAAAATGCCCCCTTTTTTTCCTCCTCATCTTAAAGCCGGCTGAGAAGACAGGCATTTGTTTACAGAGACTGCACTTTTGGTGAAAGCAAGGATGAGTGCAAAACCTTACCCTGTCCAAGTAAGGAAGGAGAAAATTAAGAATTAGGAGCACAAGTCCATCAGGAGAACTTAAGAGGTAAGTTCATATAATGGAAGGGGGTGAAAGAAAAGGGAGTTTTCTGCTTATATTCAGCTGATTAGTACATTTGAAACTGAGGATTGCTTTAGTTTTTGTGATGAATGTATTGGGGGTTTGTATCAGTGGTAGATATGCATGATATTAATAAACTAATTAATTGTCGTCTTCTTAGTCCTGGGACTAGTCAATCACAAAATTTAAGATTTGGGATACTCAACTAGATACTAAGCAAACAGCATCTTTCTTAAAAATCACCCTCTCCAAAAATGAAACCTTGAAGGAAATATTGTGTAGAAGTAATTGAGGTCTGCACTACATCTGACAGCAGTAACTGCAACAGAAGCAAGCAAAAAAAAAAAAAAAAAATCAATCCAGCTTTTGAGGTGATGCCATTGATCTCACTAAAGGCTGAGACAAAGCAACTGAAGCTACTGAAAACAGTTATGCCTTCACTGCACTGCATCCCAAACAGACTAAATTAAGAAATCATACTCAAGACGGTTGTTCTATAAATATCTGTGACAAATTACTTAACTGATATATTTATTCTTTGACCTGTCCCTGCATAAGTCTCCAGAGAATAACTAATACAGGGAAGCCTTCCTGAATTTTACCATGATTTCACACCTGTTTTGTTCAAACAAGTATGTCACAGAATTAAGTATCTTGATCACATTTTGTATGCTTGTCTGTATTACTCTGACATGCTGCTGAATCTAAAAAAGGAAAAAAGAAAGAAGAGACCTAACCTCAAAGTAGATAGCACATGGATAGCTGTGTCTGCACAAGAGTGCAGAGGGGGAAAAAAAATACATCATGGGAGCAGTCAAAGCTACCTTAATAACGTGGCTTATTTGCAATTACAGGCTTAGATTTTTTTTTTTTTACTGAGGCTGGGTAGGTAGCAATAAGTACCCACTGGATGCACTCAGTCCCAGCTGAAGAGACACACTGCTTAAACCTCAGAGGAGATTTTCTGCCAACCCTTAGGTGAATTTCATTTTCAAGGAACAGAAAAAGACAGCTTCAATGAAAAAAAGCCAAAACACACACAAACTGAGGAGGGGGGAGAGGTTGAGAAAAAAAATTATGTAATGTCTAGGCTCCTTTAATGCTTGAGTGACATGAGACAGAATGTAGATCTCATTTTGTTCACTAAAGGAATTGGTAGTGAAAGGGTCTGGACTGAGTATGCTAAAAGGATACATTCACAGAATTCACCACTCTGTGTAAAACCCCTGCCCACTTCCTCATTAGAACTGTAAAAGTATTCAGCATAACACCTTGAGCCACACAAATTGCAGACAGTTGGGGTTTTATGCCAGACATTTCGCCAAACTCTTCCATTGAATGAAGAATTCTCCTAGTTAGGGGAGTCTGAAAATCAATTTAGCTGTACTTCTGTTTTGTGGGCCAGGGAAAAGTGAGGAACTTTACTCCAGCACTGCTTTAGAGAAAAGCAGGAACTCCGCAGTGAGACACTGTAGATGAGCATCTTGCCAACAGCAGACTCATGCAGCAGTGCTATCAAGTAACATGTGAAGCAGTGACAACTGCCCGGGCCAAAACATCTCTTATCTCTAGGGAGAGGTTCAGCCTTTACATCCAATACCTAAAAACCTAACTCAATTAAAAAACGGCTTCTAACCATGAAAAGCAGAGGTGGAACATAGAAGCGAGTACTCTGAGCAATGCTGGCAAGCTGCCCAGCCCACCACTGCAGTGTCTGGGCATCAGCGAGAGCAAGCCTTATCACAAGGAGGGTAAGCTCAGGATGCAATGTGGCTGAAGGCCATCCTAACAAAAGGCCAACACACAGCCAAAATGAGAGGAAAAAGAAAGCAAGCTTGTAGCATCAAGTCCAGTCTTGAGAGGACATCCAGATACCTTTTACAAGTTTCTGTCTTGAGCTACAGCAGAGATAAAAGCAAACGAAGCAACTCTGTTTTTTTTTTACCCAACCCTAACAGCTACTGCAAAGAGGGTGGGGGAAATCAATTCATTTAAGTGTCTCACCTGCACATTCTCACCTTAGCACCTTTGGGGTTCTGGTGGTTTAAGCTCCCACATGGTACCATCTTTCATGACTATCAATACCAGACTATTACTATTTTCCTTCTTTCTGGTCTCTGTGCATTGATCTAGTTAAAATCATCCTTTCATTTAAAGCACAGAAAGACTACAGCTGCTACCTCAAAACATTCCTAAATGTGTCTAGGAAAGTAGCAAACTGAGAGGCTGAAACAGATATGGTAAGCATCTTCTGCAAGCCACACTGACCTTCCAACATACATTAGAAGGAAATGTATTGGTAAGTACTGCTGGAATCACCTACATGGCGAGTTTTCTTACCCCACTCTGTTATTGATGATTCACACAGTCCTTTTATGGAGTGAAATTCTCAACTAGTTCAACCCACAATTGCAGACAACACCTGAACTTCTAAAGCCTCCCTTGAAATGAAAGAAAATCCTATTTTCTTTACTAGGGAGCAAAGGACCACTACCAGAAAACTACATGGTTTTTACTGAAAGCTTTATGAAGCAATATGAGCATGTGGTAAAAATATATACAACTTAATATTTTAAATTAAATCACTTTCATAATAAAATTCTACTTTCCACATCGTAGACAAAATATTGAACTATCCATTATCAGTTCAGAGAGGTTTGTATTTTATTTTCAGTTTTGTTTGTGGTTGCTTTTGTTTGTTTTGGGGCTTTTAAAACTGTTTTATGACTACAACGCAACAGAACAACCCAAATATACCAACACATTAACTCTCTGCCTAAAGCAGATAAATGTACATTTCGTTTACTTTGCTCCTTCTGAAAGGCAACAAGATTTTATTTCACAGCAAAGTACATTTTAGAGCTCTTAATCAGTAGATTAATTAGTAGGGGGAAAATATTCACCAACTAAATTCAGTATATGAACCCGCAGCAGCAGAGTAGAAGATGCTGCTGGACAAACCCCCCCCAAAAAAAAAATTACCAATGTTTCCCATCTACTTACAAGTTAAACACTCAACCAAAAACAGAAATAAGCAGCAAGCCTAAGGAAGTGGTAAGTTCAGTCCTAGTAAGTTTCTAGGTAAGTTTGTCTGCCCCTACAAAGCTTTCCAATTGCCAAATACATCACCGACCACGAAAGAGACAGCTCTTTAAGACTTTGGAGCTTCCAAGCCTGAGATTGTCTTAAAAGATGATTCTCGCCACAGTCCAGTTTGTAGCATATTTTAAAGGAACAGGCAAGGCAGTTACATTAGGTATCAGTTCTGAGAATAAGTGCCTATTCTAACTCTAACTTTGCCTTTTTGGCTCTGGCCACACCACATACATGAGCACAGAAAAAGGTGTTATTAGACTGTTTGGTAATGTATTAAGTTTTCTTGCAGTGATCCAAATTGCTAACAGCATAATCTAACCTGCAGGCTAAGTAAAGGCTAGACTTCACCCTTGTTTTTTCTATTTAGAAAATTACAGGTAAGTCTAACATGGAAAAAAAAGTGTAAATCTATAGGATCTTTATCACCTTAAAAGAGTACTGCTATTTTCCCTTTCTTCCTTCTTCTGTGTTTCTCCAACATTCCCTTCAAATAAGGGTTACTCTCTTATTTCACCAAGCCTTGCTTCAGAACGCATTACATCTGACATGAAGACTTTCGCCTTCCACACCTGTAAGTCAGTAATTATACCTGTCTTTTATAGTGTGAGGCATCATGAAGACAGCACTTTATTTTTCCAAACCCAAGGAAGTAGTTTAATAAATCAACTTCTCCGTAACACAAAAAGATGACATTGATTTAGAGATCACAACATAAATGTTGCCACGACCATTCTGAAAATGTCTATCACTCCAGTTCTGCTTCTTGTGTTTAAACTCTGCAGTCTAGTCAGATAGCAGATTTCAGACTGTCTCTCTTAGCTTTACTTGGGTTTGCTCACAATGACTCTACCATCACAACACTTACCAGCACTTCTCACAGAAGAATACCTTCCTGCAATTTGTCAAGTATTTCCACTACATAATTGGGAGAACTGCACCCGACAACAGTAGCTAAGGGCCATTTGGTTTTCAGTAAACTATTAACTTAAAACCACTTTAGGTAACAACTTATGATTCACCTTGGCAGACAACTAAGCCAAAGAAGTCTGAATATGTGATCCAGCTTTATTTCAGAGAACAAAGTTACAAGCTAATCTTCAAGACTGAAATTACCTCCACTATTCCCCTACTAGCTTAGAAAATACTCTACTGTTATTCTCATGTGGTTTTGGCCTTTTTTTCTCCCCCCGAACCCCTATGCAATGGCTTCCTGCATACTGAAGGAAGAGTATGAACACACAAAATTGTATTTCCACTCACATATTATACAGGCTTCTGGATGGACTGTTTGGTAACGTGAACTACCCTATGGGTTTCCACCTGTCCACCCAAAAACCTTGCCGGTGTCTTTTTCACCATACATGTTTGCACAGGGTTCAGGTATTATACAGGTTTCTGTTTGGTAAATGGAACCATACTACGGGTTTCCACTCATCCACCAAAACCCTCTTGCCAGCATCTCTTTTTCCCCCCATACACACCTGCACAGTACCACGCTGCACTCCTTTGCTGCTAGCAGAGGTAGCTTTAGAATCAATAGTGGAGAGAGACTTACACTGGTCACTCGACGGTAGATCTGCGCAGCATTTTGGCACTCGGAATAAGGATACTCAGACGTGGCCATCTCTAGCATACACATCCCAAAAGCATATACATAAACGGATTCATCATATTTCTCCTCATACATCTCGGGGGCCATGAACTCTGGGGTACCTTAAATTAAAAGAACGATTCAGACTCTAAATGTCTCAAAGCGAGCAGAGGCTGCTGGCGTTACTCACCGCAGAAGGAAGTGGATGGGCAGACCTGTGAGACAAGAGAAAGTGGAGGCAAAAAGAAGAGGGAGGAAATCCTTAGTCACTCTGTTGTACCAATATACTTTGCAAGTCTTCCATTGCAAGGCCTTTATGGAGTACGAATGGCACAAAAGAACTGATGCAACAAAACTCTCAAAACAGACTGGATCAGGCTGGAGTCAAATGGTGGGGAAATCAGAAGAGGGGAATGCTGCAGACTAGCCATAGGCTCCAAACCAAATACTAAAGAAAGTTAAGACACGTACCTGTTCTCCCTGTAATAAAGGAGGCACATTAAATCTTGTTGCAAAATTTACCCGACTGCCCTCTGCTGCAAAAGAAGTATCATTGGTAAGAGCCCACAGCTAGTCTGACCTGCTGCTCTCCATCTATTTTTTGAAGTAGAATGGTTCAGGAAAGGCCTTGCAATGAAAAACTCTGTTGTTGCAAACATAACCCTTCATGAAAAAGAGGATAGAAAGTAATTTTCTGCAAAGGCCACTCACCAGAGCCCTTTTCTTCATATACTTACCTTCCACCTGCAGTATATTTATAGGCCTACTGCAGATACAGGCATTAGTGAGGGACATCCTACAGTCAAAAATACTTAGAAATACAGAGAGATTGAGTTACAGGCATAGAGCGTGAGATTCAACAAGTCCCATTTCAAAAGTGTGCAGAGAATTATTGCCCAGTGAAGCATCACAGCATTCCCTCTAAGCAAGAGGGACTGCATGGTATAATTAGATTTAATTTAAGCCAGAGCTGCAAGTTTGTTTCTTGTAAATTTAAGCAAAGAATTATTTCCTGCAGACACCAGGTTCAAGACAGTTTACAGATCGCTCCATACCCACACTGCTTTTCACAATGCTCAACTAAGAATAGAGAATGTAATTGCAGTCATTTATCCAAAGGCTAATCGATAGNATTACTAATCCGAGTCAAACCACCTTAAATCCCCCTTCCCTGCCTTTTGTGTTCAGCCTCCAGTTTCCCACCTGAACATACCATCTTTCCAGAAGTGGGAATTTTCCAATGATAAATTTGAGTAAGATGAGAATGCTTTAAAAAAATTACATTTTTTTTGGACCCTGCATACATTTTTTTTCCTATTAATACTTTGACCTGGTTAAGAAGCAGGAAATATTTCAGTGACAGCTTGCAAGACAATTTACAGGTTGATCCCATCTAGGAATCTAGTATAGGACTGTTGAGTAATACCGCATTTTAGCAAGCTCTAAATACTGAGAGTGAAAGCAACTTCATTCCCTGTAGTCTATTCACCCAACTATAAAAACAAAGCTGATAAAACCAATTC
>VWYK01002871.1:0-11846 GCA_013399775.1 Semnornis frantzii | reverse complement strand
ATATTTAATATTAATAAACTATACATTAATATTTTAAAATATCATCTCACAGTAATTAATTACCCTTCCCGTTACAAATAGACAGGAATATTTACAGAACTATACAAGTTAAAGGTAATACAGAAACACAATCCCCCTCCCAGAGATCGGAGATCCCAGGAGGGGCTCCCAACCACCCTTCCAGCTTCTTCCCACCCTTCTACCTTACCCCAGGGTCTGCCTTATGTGCAAGGTGAGTTTGGAGGATTGACCAGGGGGATTAGAAGGAAAGTGGTTAGTTAAATTACTCAGCAGAGAGAAGACCCACTGGCTCCTAGAGAGACCAAGAGACTCTGTGTGTTATCTATGTTTGTGTTCTTGTTCTTACACATCTCAGTAAGTACGTGAGTGAAGTAGACATCACCATTGTTTTCTTTTCACAGCCTATAATAATTTTTTTCCATTAAAATATTCCAATTAGCCTCAAACCAGCACAAATACTCCTGCTATTTTCATCTATCTAATATGAAAAGAGAAAAAAAATAAAAATCTGAAGACATGGTTGGTTGAAGCAGACAGTTATGAGATGACTTACCTACATCTGGCTGGTAGCCCAGAATGCAATGCAACTGAGTGTGTCTAAATGGACATCTCCAGCAAGCTAACCAGGAAAGACGCTCCTGTTAGGAATTCTGTGCCAAAAAGAATGAGGAAATATTTTCAAGGAACAAGCAAATAAGGCTGTGCACTTTCCAGAAATAGAAATTGAGGATTGGATAGGCTTCTAGCTGTGGGAGGCTACAGATCTGCTGGTGATGGGTATTGACATTGGTGTATGGAGATACAACCAAGAGAGCTCAGGAAGCTCCTGTAAAAGAGAAACCAATGTCAAGAAATGAGCACTTGGGAAACAATCATCTCACTTGGTAAGAGGGATAGGTTTTTTGTTGTGGGTCAGTGGTTCTCTTTCTAAGGAGAGAGTGGAATAATAATCTTTCAGTCCTCAATAGCAGAAGAACAGCTGGTTTCCTGGACAAGGAGGCTGTTATTTGAGGAGGTTAAATTAATAACAAAATAGTTTAAAATAAGAACCCAAAAGAACATCAAAAGGCATTAAGCAAAGCATCAAAAGACACAGAGATGAGATCTTTGATTAGCTTTATGCCAACAACTGGGAGATGAAGTGAAAAAATCATAAGGATTTGAAAGTTTTTAAAGAATTTATTAACCATCTGGGCATTTATAAATCTGGATATAAAAGTGTGAGTAACTGAATTTTTGTTTTTAAACCACAGTAGTTTTTTGTGAGTGCGCTATGTAAACAGGTCCTCTTCCAAAGCTCTCAGCTTAGCAGCACCTGGAATGGAAGGTCAAGCCAAGAAAGAGAGTGGGATGACTAACCTCTCCTCTTACAGGGGAGCTAAAAACTGCACCACTGTGTAGGATGAGAGACTACATGAGATATATTCAGATTCTTATGCTGAAGGGAACTGAAAGTTCTTTGGTTTTAATATCCAAGCTTGGGGAAAGCAAACACCATTTTGAAAGATTAAAAGAAATAGATCACAAACCTGAAACACACAGTTGCTTAGGTACAAATGATTTTTACTTGATTACATTTGAAAGCAAAATAACAGAACAAAGATCAATGGGCTGAAATAGATAGTTGGATGTTTTAAAACATTCCCTTTCAGAGAAATGAAAACAATTAGGAGGCAAATCAGCTGCAGAAAATATCAACAAACTGATGAATAATGATTGGGTTTGATTGCAGAACATTCACTGCATGCTTCAGAAGCCACATTCTGACAGTGGAAACAGAAGGCTTTGCCAGCTATAAAACAAAACCAAAACAGTGAGAAGTTTGAATCAGGGGGAGGTGAAAGGACTTTATAAATGCAGTATAAAGCAGTGGGGCACTGATAAAGAAGAAAGTTAATACGTATGGGTACATTTCAGTGCAGACTTTATAGTTGTGGTGCATTCAGGTACAGACTTTACAAGCACTTTTATATGCAGGCATTCATGGTTTCACTGCTATGTTTTCAAGCATGCTGCTATTCTGTTTCCTTTTATACATTTGGTTGTGGCCTTTATTCTTTTGCTGAGCTTCTTACCTTTGGGCATTAGACCTTTAAAGACCTTCAAGAAGTTTTATTTCTTCTTCCTTTATTAGTACTCTCAAATCCCAAATTTAATCTCTGAGATACTTCATTTCATTTGCAAGCACAGTCATCCCTTTTGTTTTTCACTTCAGCCAGACCCTCATGCTTTTACTATTCTTTTCTTCTGTGTAGTTATTTTCCCCCATGAGCTCTTTCTCAGGAGCTTTTGTTGCCTCGAAATCACTCTTTGGATGAAGTCTGTCCCATCTGTATAGGCTTATTGTACCTCAAAATGACATTTACACATCACAAAAGGAAAAGCTTCCTTCTTTTTTCTTATATTAGCTCTCCAGACACTTAGTGAAGTCCCCATTCTGTCCTCTCCTTTAGCTCTGAATCATGAGTAGTATGTAATACTGCAGGGGTTACTTTTGCAAAAGTCACCCTCACCCTTTGTCCTGTAGCTTATATTATTTCGTCTGCTTTCTTGTCAGACTGTAGTCTGGCTCTAGTGGCCTTGGGGCCTTAAAGTGTGCTAAGGTATTGGGTTTTTTTTTCATGCTCCTCTCTCACATTGTAACATATCAGATATTTCTGCTGTATTCAGTTTACTGGATCTTACCTTTTTTAACTCTGAAACCCCTTTATACAGTCCTGGCAAGCTCCTTGCATCAACCATCCACTACACACATGAACAAAACATTTGGGAAGTAACATTCACTCACTCAGGAACCTCAACTCACTACTTCCACAAAAGACAATCAAAATGACAAGCAACAGCTAAGACAAGAGTACATAGCTAATAAAAAGGAGGTCCTTTTAATATAAAGCAAAGTTATTGCATAGTATGCACTGCTGCAAAAATGCTGTTGTAGTTAGGTGATTAACCTATTGTAATAGAGAGGGGTTTATAGATACTATGATTTTTAAGTGGGAAATAAAAAAATAAAGGGCAAGCTCCTCAAGTTCACCTCATAGGCAAAAGCACTGAACACCTTCTGTGTCTGAGTTGACTTATTCTCATCAGGATCCAGCAGTGCCCATGTACTCATCTAGCACAGATGGAAGGAGAAAGTGGTTGTCACCTGCACAAAACCCTTTGTGACTTGCCAAAGTGGCAGTCTCTGTAGCCTTTCAGGCCAGGAGGAAAATCCCTGAAGTGAAGGGGAAAGTCATAGAATCATAGAATTATAGAATGGTAAGGTTGAAAGGGACCTCAAGGATCATCCAGTTCCAACACCCTGCCATAGGCAGGGACACCTCCCACTAGTACAGGTCACTGAAGACCTCGTCCAACCTGGCCTTGAACATCTCCAGGGAGGGAGCAGCCACAACCTCCCTGGGCAACCTGTGCCAGTGCCTCATCACCCTCACTGGAAAGAACTTCCTCCTAACATCCAGTCTAAATCTTCCCTCTGCCAGTTTAAACCCAACGTGGGGTTCTGTTCAGTTTGAGTGGCTGATCTGACATTTTCACTTTGATGTTCTTCCATGTATAAAAATACTAGTAAGGACAATTAAGAGGGAGCCATGGGCTAGTACTCTCTCTTTCTGACAATGTCTGTAAGAGAGTTTATAGTTCAGATTCCTCCAGATGAGGAAGCTTCCCTTCATGTTAGGAGGCTAACATGAAGGGAAGTTTCCTTATCTGGACTTTAAAACTGAATCTCCATGTCTGGTTTCTCAATTAAATTCATTACTCTTACATGGACAAGTAAGTGAACATTTTTTAACTGTAGAATCTTTTTCATTCTGCAAAGTAATTTCATTAAAGGTCTCTACTGCAGATTTTGGTGGCAAATCCCTTCATATTGTTAGTAGGTGTGCTTCTTCTGCTATCCAAGGACTCTATTGTATTTTGACGACCTGCAGACAGATGCCTAATGCTTATTTAATCCAGTTTGAGAGTGAGTGCAGCAAAACCAGGGTGGGGTTGACAGTTATGGCCCCCGTAATAGCCACAGAGGGAATGAGGCATATCTAACTGACTGATTGTTACACGTAAAAATTTTCAGCCATCACAGATTATTTGTCTGCAATTCCACTCTCATTTTTCACTAGTAATTGTTAGCGTAATTTGACATGCCATCTTCCAATTTGCTGTGGTAACGGACTTAAAGCTGACAAACAAAGTGATGAAATACTGCTTATCTCAGTTTTATTTCTTCTCTGGATAAAACCCTGGTGGACAAAAAAGTCCTGTACAGAAAACTGTTATCAGTACTGATGCACTTCATGATCATTCAGTGCCTCAGCTCTTCAGAGCTGATCCTATGGCCCCATTTTTTTTTTCCCCTGTATTCCAGCAATACAAGATTTGCTAATTGGTTTACAGTTTGATTGTATACTGTGTTGAAAAAGGGTTTCCTACTCTTCCAAGCATAGGAGATTCTTAGGTTTGTTCACATCTGAAAACTTCTATCAAATGTTTCTCAGAATTTATGGTACTGGAACTTAATATTGGATTGCCTTATACTGTGGGCCACCTGGATTTAGCCAGGAGGTTCTTTGTGTTACCGGATGAGGATTGTAGAGTTACCAAGTTTGATTGCATAAACTAGTGGTGGAAATCCTGAATTATTTGCTACTTCACTCAAAGGGGGAAAAACTGTAATTCTGGTTGAACCGTTGTGTAACACAGTCCAAATACAGCAAGATTTTGTAAGATCATATTTTTCTGAGACATTTTCTGAACAGCTATCAGAAGTTTCCTTCAGAAGAGGCTTCCTTCGTAAAACTATACTATAGACACTATGTTAAGGCACATGGAAAAAAGGGAGGTGAGTGGTGACAGACAGTGTGAGTTCACAAAGGGCAAATAGTTCTTGACCAATTTGGTAGCCTTCTATGACAGGATTACAGCATTTGTGGATAAGGTAAGAGCAACTGATGTCCTCTACATAGACTCATGCAAAGCATTTGACACTGTCCTGCCAATGTGCTTGTCTCTAAATTGGAGAGATGTGGATCTGAAGGGTGGACCACTTGTTGGATAAGGAATTTGCTGTTTGGTGTCATTCAGAGAGCTGTGGTCAATAACTGCAAGTCCATGTGACTATCACTAATAGTCCCCAGGGTTTGCTATTAAGACCAGCTCTATTTAGCATTTTCATTGGCAATATGGGCAGTGAAGTTGAGAGCACCCTCAGCAAGTTTGTTGATGACACCAAGATGTGTGGTGTGATTGACATGCCAGCAGTAAGGGGTGGTATCCAGAGGGACCTTCACAAGCGTGAGAGGTGGATCTGTGTGCACCTCATGAAGTTCAACAAGATCAAGTGCAAGATCTTACACGTGGATGGAAGCAATCTCAACCATAAATACAGGCTGGGGGATGAGTGGGTCGAGAACAGACCTATGGAGACTTGTGGATGAAAAACTGAATATGAGCCACCAATGTATGCTTGCAGCCCCGAAAGCCAACTGTATAATGGGCTTCATATCAGAAGTATGGCCAGTAGGACAAGGGAGGTATTTCTGCCCTTTTACTCAGCTCTCATGAGATCCCACCTGCAGTACTGTGCTTACTCCTGTGTTCCCTGGAGTAAAAACAATATTGATTTGTCGGACTTAGTCTAGAGAAGGGCCACAGGGATGACCAGAGGCCTGGAGTGCCTATCTCATGAAGACAGGTTGAAGGATCTGAGGATTCATCCTGGAGAAGAGAAGGCTCCAGGCAAACCATATAACAGTCTTCTCACGCCTAAAGGAGGCCTACGAGAAAACTGGAGAGGGACTTTTTACAAGAGCATATAATGACAGAAGAGGGATGATGGCTTTAAACTAAAAGAGAGTACAATTAAGATTAGATTCAGGGAAGAAATTCTTTGCTGTGAGAGTGGTGAGACACTGCAACAGGTTACCCAAAGAAGTTGGGGATGCCTTCTCACTGTAAGGGCCAGGTTGGACTGGGCTCTGAGTAATCTGGTCTAATTAAAACTGCCCCTACTCACGGCAGGAGGGTTGGAATTAGAGGATCTTCAAGGTCCCTTCCAACCCAAATCATTCTAAGTTTCTAAGATGCTATGAAAAGAAAAACTTGGCAAGGTAGAGTGTCTGTTCATTTGGCTTTCTTGCAATTAAACTGCCTTAAATTATAAATTACAGTATTTTATTGCTTTTATATCTCGAATGTACCTAGCTGGCTTCTTTTCTTTCATAATCCATCCACGGTGGCTGAGCACCAAATAATGCTGTACGTATTAACATGTCTGTACTAACATATTTTGAGCTCTGCTTTTGCACCAAGCAATTAGGCCACAAGAAGCTGAATGCTTACAAATGTTGTATAAAATCAGACAATGTGGCAGAAAAAGACCCTTGCAGATGTTTTGATTATTGTTTCTGAATACTGATTCTGAGGTGCTTTAATTTTTATGGATTCCTCACCAATTTCATATACTTTGTTTTGTGACTCCTTTTCTGTATGAAGATTGGAGGAGATCTGTGGATTGTTAGAACACAGCCCCCAGTTTTTGTCAAGCAAAGAAACTGTGCTAGACTCTAATGAAAGGACTCCATGAGATGCAGGGAAAGAGCGACTTAATCTACTTTGTCATCTTCCAACCTGTAACCTTTCAGTCTCTCAGAAGTATTCTTTAATTTGTTTTTCTAAGGACCAGAAAATTTCAAGAATCACAAACAGTTCTATGAGACTGACATAGCTTCTGGAAAGAATTTATAATGAAAAGACTGTTTATCCTTAATAGCTGAAGAGATTGGCATTTTTATGTAATACTGTGAATTGATGCCAGGGGTAGAAGTGTAATAGAAATATCTTTGTTCAGAGGATGACTGCATATTCTTTTACTGCCTGTGATTGATTGCAAAATTTTTTAAATGTTGAAAGTTAAAAGTCGCACAATGCTCAGACACTAAACCAACTCTATCCAGATACTTTAATTCACTTTTAGTTGACACAGTGTGTAAGTTTATACCATACAGTCTATGAACTAGCAAAGCTTCAAAGATTTAATCTGCCTATTTTTATCCAGACAGAAATGTGCAGTGCAGTTCTCTCCTATTTTAGTCAAATTATCATCTGGTGTCACCAACACGTATAAAATTTACTTCAATGTCAAAATGATTGGCATTATATAACTTTAGTTTGCTTGTTCATTTTTGTCTATAACCACATATTGATTCTGACTACTGATTAAGGTACCATTTGTTCTCATTGTCATTAAACATATTCCCAAAACTCTCAATAGAATCTTCTACATACTTGCATGGCTCTATCCAGGTATCCTCTGATGAGGGTGATGGGAATATGGCTACTCCAGGGCCGTAAATACAGCCATTGCATTACCAAAAGTGAGAAATGCTCAAAGCTTTGATCAAATATATCCTTAGGATAGAAATTAAGCTTTGCTGGCTCCCAGTCTCTTACCAATGCAAAATATTCACTGTAACTAACAGGAGATTGCTCACAGTTTGACAGCTCAGAAAAGAAGCAGCTGAGATACACAGTAGCCTCCTCCAGTGTCTCCGATTAAATTTCACAACAGCTCTTGCCCTGTGGTGGAACAAGAGCTGAAGGACTGGAAGCAGGGAAGTAGGAGGCTTAGTTCACCACTGGAGATGAGCTCCATATCTGGACAGGGCAAGCTTTTTATCTAGTCAGTGCTGGCTGCTGTTTACTATGGAAAACTTACCACTTCCTGTGGAATGACAAAAACAAATTGAGGGCTGCAGAGGGAGTGGGCAAAAAAGGGATGGCTTGGTGCAGAAAGAAGATGGGGCAGAGCAAAATTTCCTCAAGAAGCATAAATTACAGGTATTTAAGAGTGCAGATAGGACTTCCTTCAGGTTGATAAGTTCCATAGGAGAATAATAAACATAAACATTGGTGTAAACATAATAATAAATATAATAATAATAAACATAATTATAAAAATAACCATAAACACAAGAACAACAACAACAATAATAATAGTAATAATAATATTGTCATAGATTGTAAAATATTCCAGATTTCAGAAATACTTGGCCAATTGGCGTGGTCAAATTCTTGGAAAAAGAGGATGATAGGAGTTTTGCTTAGTTATTTAGACCTCTAGACCGGTGTCAAGCACACAGTCCTTTTGTCCTCCCTTAACATAAAGCAATTGGTTTGACAATCCAGTATTGGTGAGCTCTGCATCCTTATTCTCAGTGACAGCTGTTCTCTGGCTCCAGAGACCCCGCGCCTATTGGAAACAAAATCTTGTTAGAGATTTGAGGAGAGAGACATTATATCAGCTGCTCAGTCCCCACTGGCACAAAATATGCCTTAAATGACACAGAAAAAGTTAATTCTCCTCTAAATATTCAGATCAAGACCCAAAGTGAGATTGTGTACATAGGTGTAATTTTCGAGTGCAAATCTGTTACTTTTCAATGTTAACCAAGCAGGGAATAGGTTTGGAGCTGTTGCAGTCTCTAGTTCTTATATTCATAGTGTGAGACCCCAAATCATTAAAAAAAATTATTAACTTGGAAATCATAGAATCATAGGATCATAGAATGGTAAGGTTGGAAGGGACCTCAAGGATCGTCCAGTTCCATTCCCCTGCCATAGGCAGGGACACCTCCCACTAGTACAGGTCACTCAAGGCCTTGTCCAACCTGGCCTTGAACCCCTCCAGGGAGGGAGCAGCCACAACCTCCCTGGGCAACCTCTGCCAGTGTCTCACCACCCTCACTGTAAAGAACATAAATAAACACTATTTCCTTTCTTCTAGACTTAGGAATTTCTAGCACTTCATATGTAGCTTTAATTAAGAGTGACTAATCTCCACCAGATCTGCTTCACCTAAAACGGAAAGTTTAATCAATGGTTGAGAAGGAGTTGATGGGAAAATCCGAGTCCAGCTTGAGACAATTCACCTTGAATCACAGCTGGTTTTTCTCAGTTATAGATCTAAATTCCCCTACCTCAAATAAATTTTGTTCAAGACCTTGAGTCTTATGAGAGGATTATTTCTAATACCTTTAGAAATCAGAGTACAGTAGAGGCAGGAAGAGAATTTTTGCCTTTTCTTAGGCTTTCATTATTAGATAATTCGACCCAACTCTAGCCATTGATGATCAAATAAAATTTTCTCTTGATTCCTGCAAACTTCCAGGTGTTTAAAACGCATGAAGTAATTTCCCACAGCTGCAGAGATTTTTAAAATAAAATGTGTAAGTTTTCCATCCTGTTCGTGATCCCCCTGTTAGCCTGGATTCATTGCATTTTGCTGGAGTACAGCTTGGCAAAGCTAATTGCAAATTGCAGAAAGATAAGAGACAAAAATGGGAGTGATGCAGATAGACAAGGAGTATTTATAATTGTGTGTCTCAGAGCAAAAAATGAGAAAGGCCATAAAAAATGAAAGGCTAAGAGGACATAGTTTTGATCATAGGTTTGTCTTGCTTTGTTTTGGTGGGAAAATGTTCACTGTGCTGAAAACAAAAGACCTGGAGGTCTTTTTATTTTTTTTAATTAAATTTAAATATGATTTAAAAAATCCTAAAAACCCATAGAATACAGAAAAACCAGAGATCTGTTGAATAAAGACTTACCAACCCCATTCCTGACTCCGTGATTTTTCATGTACGGGGAAGCATTTTCCTTAATAAAGTTGGAGTCAGTCCAAAACAACAGAGGTTGCTTCTTTGTACTAAGGCCTATAATATGCCTGCTAGAAATCGGGGGATGGCTATCATGTAACTTGCTATTACACATGCATAATTTACCTTTGAAAAGATAAGAATGGATGAAAGTAATTTTTATCTGCACATGGCAACAAAAACCCTTGCACCCACCCTGCCAATGCAATTTACAGAGTGATAATAAGATTTTGCTTCTTTGGGGAAAGAGAGGAGTCAGCAAAGCAGAAATGCTTGCGTGATTAGAAGTGAGAATCACTTCTAATCAGAAGAATTTAGACTCTCCAGACCTTAGCATGGAGCCAGATAGAGAATATGAGCCTATCTCTGAAGAACATTGTAAGAAGGGTGTGAACTCGAAATGTGTACTGAGGAATTTTAAAATCGTCTTTCCACTGTGTGGTACTGAGTGTAGCTTTTGACATATAACAGAGACATCCTAGGGCTTCCCTAAATGCTGCTGCCTAATAATTGCTCTGGAATGGATGTTAGGACTAACATTTGCCAGAGTACAAGTGATTGTGGCTGTGTCTGATCTTGATTCCAGCTGTGGGTGTAAGAAGGAAAGTAGGTCAGCGAAAGACAGCTCAGATGTATATGTCACACTAAAAAAAAGTGACAAGATCCCTGAGAGCCCCCTTTGCATGGTTATTAAGATACTTGATATGCTTTTTGTGAGCTCATAGAATAATTCATGTCGCAAGGGATCTCCGCAGGTCCTCCAGCCTAATCTGCTCAAAGTGGGACCAAACAGATCAGTTTACTTGGTAGAAAACTAAGAGGTTATTTCCAATGCAGAAGATTGCAAATGCTGCTGGAAGTCTGAGTTGTTAGTAAGACAGATAGTCAGCATTTAGATAACTTGTGCATGGACTAGTTCTCCTAAAAATCCTGTATTTATGAGACCTCTCTTTAGTCCAAACTAACACATGGCAATAGAGGTGTAAGGGTAAGGGTAACTGTGTAATCTTAATTTTCCTGACGAGACAAGGAGGCTCATATTGACTAGTTTTTGAAATATCAGTTTTTCTTAGTCTCTGTGGTTTTTATCAGATCAAATGTACAACATTAATCCTACAGTCAGACACGCTGAGCTCTGTTTTGCTAGGAGTTTCCACATACCAAAAAAGAAAAACAAACATACACAGCAGTGAAGTCCTGAATTTTAGGTACTTACTTTCAGGTAGATATAAATTCCAGTTTTAAGGAGGGATGAGGAAGGTGCTTCTTAAATTGCTGAATCAATTTACCCAGCTCACATCTGAATATAAAGAGATTACAGATACATCAGTTAAAAAGCTTAATTCCAATGCCTGTTTTAATCATAGATGCTCATGCAGTATGCAGAGGTGACTTGACAGCATTCATGCATGATCATAGTAAAGAGAGGAAACAACGTGATGTAAATGAGGTAAGAAAGAGACCTACAGGCTTTCATTCTTATATCTGAATGGGCAATGAAATCCAGTTTCTGAACCATGTTTTATCCAATAGAAGACATCCAAGATTAGTTACAATTGTGAACAGTTTAAATCTGAGCAAACTGTGCAATCACTGATGTCTGCTTTTGTCCTTGTTTCAGCTTGGGTAGAGTTATCTTCATAGTAGCTGTTACAGGGCTGTGTTTTGGATGTAGCATGAGATGAATGTTAATAACACACTGATGTTTCAGTTATTGCTGAGCAGTTCTTACACTAATTTCAGCTTCTCACACTCCCCTGCCAGTGAGAAGGCAGGATGTGCACAAGAAGCTGGAAGGGGATGTAACCAGGGTAGTTGACTCCAGCTGTCCAGGAAAATAGTCCATACCATATGATATGCTAGACAATTAAAACTGTTCCAATCTTGGAATCTCCCCTTGGTGCCACTTCCTCTTGTCCTATCACCTGTAACTTGTGAGAAGAGATCAACCACAATCTCTTTACAACACCCTTTCAGGTAGTTTTAGAGAGCAATGAGCTCTGCCTTCAGTTTCTTTTTCTTCAGATTAAACAACCCTAGCTACTTCTTATAAAAAAAAAAAAATCATCTGAAGACCCTTCTCTGGTTTTATTGCCCCTCTCTGGACCTGCTTCAGTGCCTCAAAGTCTCTCATATACTGTGGTGTCCAAGACTGAACACAATACTCAA
>VWYK01002869.1:2558-15427 GCA_013399775.1 Semnornis frantzii | reverse complement strand
TGGAAAGGTGATGGAACAGTTTGTTCTTGGTGTTGTCTCAAAGCATGTCAAGAAAGAGGGGCTTATCAGAAGTAGTCAGCATAGACTCACCAAGGAGAAGTCATATTTGACCAATGTGATAGCCTTTTACAATGACTTGACTGGATGGATAGATGGAGGGCAGTGGATGTGCCCTCCTTCAGCAGGTTTTCAATGCCATCTTCCACACCATCCTCACAGCCAAGCTTTAGAAATATGGATTGGATGATTGGACAGTGAGGTGGCCTAAGAACTGGCTGAAGGACAGAACTCAGAGAGTTGTGGTCAGCAGGGCAGAGTCTAACTGGAGGCCTGTAGCTAGTGGTGTGCCTCAGGGGTTGCTGCTGGGTCCAGTTTGGTTCAACATCTTCATCAACGACCTGGACAAAGGAACGGAGTGGACCCTCAGCGAGTTCCCTGATAAAACAAAATTGGGAGGACTACCTGGCACCAAGGCAGGCTGTGACCTGAGCAGACTGGAGAACTGGGCAGAGAGGGACTGTGTGAAGTTCAGCAAGGGCAAGTGTAGTGTCTTGCACCTGGGGAAGAATAACCTCATGTACCAGTACAGGCTGGCAGCTGACCTGCTGGAGAGCAGCTCTGAAGAGAAGAACCTGGGAGTGCTGGTGGACAACAGGCTGACCATGAGTCAACAATGTGCCCTCATGCCCAAGAAGGCAAATGGAATCCTGAGTGGATTAAGAGGAGTGTGGGCAGCAGGTTGAGGAAGGCTCTGCTCCCTCTCTGCTCTGCCCTGGGGAGGCCTCATTGGGAATACTGCATCTGGTTCTGGGCTCTCCAGTTCAAGAAGAACAAGGAACTGCTGGAGACAGTCCAGCAAAGAGCCACAAAGATGCTGAGGGGACTGGAACATCTGCTGAGAAAGCTGGGGCTGTTTAGCCTAGTATAACACCTGGAGAAGAGGAGACTGAGGGAAGAACCTCATCAGTGCTGATCAATAGCTAAAGGAGCAAGTGTGAGGAGGAAAAAGCCAGACTGTCCTCAGTGGTGTCCAGTGACAGGACAAGGATCAATGGGCATGAACTGGAACCCAAGAGGTCCCATGTAAACATAAGGAAAAACTTCTTCCCTTTGAGAGTGGCAGAGCACTGGACAAGGCTACCCAGAGAGGTTGTGGAGTGTCCATCTCTGGAGACATTCCAAACCCACCTGGATGTCTTCCTGTGTAATTACTCTAGGTGCTCCTCCTAGCAGAGGGGATGGCCTAGATGATCTTCAGAGGTCTCTTCCAGCTCCTACCATTCTGTGATTCCATGATTCTGTGAGAACTGAACTGGATACTTAGCTGCATTAAGTAGCCCCAGCATGCTTGACTCTGAACTGTAATGCAGTCAGGACTGGTGCAAGAATGAAGATCCAAATTGATTCACTACAGCTTCCTCAAGCTAAGTGCCTTAATTTAATTAGTAAGGAATACAAACAGCTATTCTAATGGGCTTCAAAGTAGCTGCAGGAGTAAGCACTTTTACTAATCAAAATGATATTATCTGTGGAGTTTTACAGTACTTCTATTCATTTGCGTCCTCCCTTCCCTGGCAAGACTGTGGCTGGCAGCTGGATGATCGATGAAGCAATTTAATACAGTCTTTGGGCAGCAGTGGGCCCAACAGGTTTGATAAACAGAGAAATGGACAAGTGCAAGACATGGGATGAATTTTGAGTGAGGGATAATTCATTGCACAGCACTAGGCAAGTTCTCTCACTGCATGGCCAGAGGGGAGATGCTTTTCTTGCAAAGGGTTTGTGCCCGAAGGATTTGGGTCTGCCTCTGCATCTTGGGTTTATAGAATCATAGAATTGTTTTGGTTGGAAAAGACTTCTAAGATCATGGAGTCCAACTATCAGTGTAACACCACCGTGGCCATTAAACCATGTCCCAGACTGCCACATCAACACATTTCTTGAGCACCTGTGGGGATGGTGACTCCAATACCGCCCTGGGGAGCCTGTTCCAATGCCTGACCACTCTTTATATAAAGAAAGTTTTCCTCATACCCGACTTCAACCTCCCCTGGCACAATTTCAGATCATTTCCTCTCATTCTATCACCTGATACTAGGGAAAAGAGACCAACCCCCACCTCACTACAAGCTGATTTCAGGGAGCAGTAGAGATTTGGAGTTTTCCCTTGGTCTGTGTTGCCTGGATGCCCAGACATGACTGTCAAATTGCCAGCTACTGGCACCAGCTACTGTCACCAGTTGTGATGAAGGCTGGGTACTCCAAGGCTGAAAACAGGAACTCGAGCAAAATATCACTCCCCAGTGGATCCTCTCTCCAGAGCCTTTGGAAGTATGCCAGGGAAGTGTGGAGGGATAGAGGAAAAAGAGGGGAGGATATCTGGAAAGTTTATCTGACATTATTTAACTAGCAAAATTACTACCCTGTTGTTTGGAAACACTTTCTGGAGTTTCCACTTGAGAGTTTCTGCAAAAATATATTCATCATGTCTCTGAGCTGCATGTATTATGGGCTGACAGAAGATGAATATTGTTACCTCCACAGCTGCAAGGCCAAAAAATTCTGCTGCATCCCACAGTGACTCATACATCATACTCACAAAATACCTTCTGCTACACTGTGTGTGGAAACAAGAAAGACATTGATCACAATTATTAATCTTGCCTCATTTCCCTAAGGCTGCAGAGGAGGAATGGCTCCACATAAGTGGAGAAAGAGGGAATCCTGACCTCTTTGGTCAGATGATGGATTTATTTTCACCACATGGGAAGAAATGTCCAACAGGGAGCAGGGATGCACCTGGATAACCTGATCTAGTTGAAGAGGTCCCTGCTTACTGCAGAGTGGGTTGAGATAATGGACCTTTGGAGGTACCTTCCAACCCACATCATTCTATGATTCTATGATTCTGTGATTCTATGCACAGACTCCATGCACCCACTCATGGCCAGATCCTGAGTCTTTCTTCATGTGTCATGCAAAAAAAACCCAAAAAAACAAAACAAAACAGAATGAGAAGTATCCAGAAAAATTTTCTGCTCCTGTATCTTCTTTCCTATCTTTCTTTTAGTCAAAAGTTGTGTCTGCTTTTTAACTTGCCCACTGTGTACTTCTGCTGATCTCAAATTTCTGGGCAACATCTTTCACCTTCAGGCTTACACCACTTATTTTCACTGATGGTGAGTAAGAGACTTCAGAGTCTTTGCTAAAGATACAGATGGGGAAAGGGCAAAGTCACAAATTGTCTCTGGACCGTGAATGGCAGCAGGGAGGTGCCAGTCAGCAGGGGAAAGCATGGAGCTGGCAAATACTTGGTGTAGGGTTTGGGTTGTGACAGAAGAGTTCTCAGTCTTGAGGAAAGTATCAAAGGGACTATAGAGTCTCATCCAACTGCTCCAGAGGCAGAAATGGTGAGCTAAATAAATGACAAATGGTTCCTTGCTCTGTCAGGCATTTGCAAATCCCATTATGCCTGTAGTATAATAAAAACTTCAGCCTGTGACAACTTGCCTTTCAGAGACCAAAGAGCTCTCCTGGAGTCTTCCATCATTTCTGATGGGAAGTTGGCCCAGGAAATGAGTCTCGAGCAGACATTCCCTGTCTGGAACTTACTGTGGAAAGAGTGGGGGGCAGGTGCCAACTGAAGTACAGGCAATTCTAAAGAGACACCCCAAACTCCAAGACTCAGTGCTGCAACGAATCTCTACTGATGCTTAAGTTCTTTTTCTTCTTCAAAAGAAAGCATCCAACCTAGTCCAGTCTAGCTTTCAGACTGTAGAGCCCAAAACCAATTGCTGCATTGTCTTCAGCAACTCCAGTGTTGATAGAATCATAGAACTGTTGAGGTTGGAAGAGGCCTTTAAGATCATCAAGTCTACGCTCGCCTAGAGCTCGCGGTCCCACCATTACTCCTAAGCTGCTACCACTAAGCCACAGCCCACAGCACCACATCCACACATCTTCTAATACCTCCAGGGATGACAACTCCACCACCACCCAAGACAGCCTGTTCCAATGCTTGGTAATCCTTTCTGTGCAGAAATTGTTTGTAATATCCAAACTGAACCTCCCTTGGTACAACTTGAGACTGTTTCCTCTGATCTGTTTGTCACTTGTTTCAGGTGAGAAGAGACCTACTGCACCTTGCTTCAACCTGCTTTGAGGCAGTTGTAGAAAAAGCAATGAGGTCTCCCCTCAGCCTCCCATTTGGGCACTAAACAACACCACTTCCCTCAGCTTTTCTTCATAGGATTTGTGTTCAAAGTCCTTCACCAGCTTAGCTGCTCTTCTTTAACCTGCTTGAGATCAATGTCTTTCAGTAAGGGACAACCCCATTTAGAAGATAAAAGTGTAAGATCTCGACCATGTCCTGCCCTGTGTAGTACTCAAATCCAGCTGAGATGGTTGATAAAGACCATGAGACAGTGACTGCATGGGGCAATGGGTGGAAGTGGAGGCATGGAAACATGAGGAAAAATGTTTTTGCTGTGAGGGTGACAGAACACTGGCACAGGCTGCCCAGAGGGGTTGTGGAGTCTTCCTCTCTGGAGATATTCAAGACCTGCCTGGATGCGATCCTGTGTCATCTGGTGTAGGAGATCCTGCTCTGGCAGAGAGGTTGGACTGGATGAGCATTTGAGGTTCCTTCCAGCCCCTAACCTTGTGTGATTCTGTGATTCTGTAATGCATAGCCCAGATGGAGCTTCCCCTGGGGCACTGCTGAGATACTATGAGTACTTGAGTAGCAGTGGCAAAAGGATGTTACAGGAATGTTACCAGAGTTTCATTAACACAGGGAGAAGGAATAAATTGGCATATGTAGCTTCTGCTGCTGCTTTGCTCCAGGCTGTTGACAGATGTTCTAAGTGCTGTGCTGCACTTTAGTGATGAAACAAAATCCGGTGTGAAAACTTATCTCAGAACGATTCCCTTCAACAATGAATGCTCATTCTAGTCAATAAGCTTGTGGCCTCAGTGGCCAGAGCAGTGGCCACTGTGCAGTGTGACCACATCTCAGCAGATTCTTGCTGCTTCACATCAGAGGCCCCTCTGACCTGCCTCACACCCTTCCTTACCATGAGTGCTCAACAAGGCAGTAAGACAAACAACAGGCTCAAGATGGAGGTAGGAGCAGCCATCTGTGTGAAGGCAGTGAGAAAGGACAGGCTGGTGATCATCCTGTGCCTGCATCAGTCCCTTGTGTTGCACTTCAAGTCCATGTGTAGTTTAACCTAACTCCATCCAGCCACCCATGGTTTGGGTTGCAGGACCTTAAAGAGCATCTAGTTTCAGGGGCAGGGGCATACACCTTGGCCTTGAACACCCGCAGGGAGAGAGAGGTCACTCACAACCTCCCTGGGCAACCTGTTTCAGTGTCTCACCACCCTCACTGTTTCTTCCTAATCTCCAGTCTAAATCTGCCCTTTTCCAGCTCAAAGCTATTCCCTCTCATCCTATCACTATAAGCCCTTGTAAAAAGTCCCACCCCAGCTTTCTTGTAGGCCCCTTCAGATGCAGGAAAGCCACTATAAGATCTTGCTGGAGCCTTCTCTTCTCCAGGCTGAACAGCCCAAACTCTCACAGCCTGTCCCCATAGGGGAGGTGCTCCAGCCCTCTGATCATCTTTGTGGCCTTCTTGTGTTGGGGGCCTCAGAACTGCATGCAGTACTGCAGATGGGGGCTCACGAGAGCAGAGGAGGGAAGCATCCCACCTGTCCTGCTGGTCACATTCCTTTTGATATAGCCCAGGATGAAGAAGACATTGAGCATCACCTTCTTTGCAAGTGAACAACAAATGAACTTCCAGCCTTGACAAAATTCTACTGAACAACAACGTGGCAAGGGAAAACAAGTAGCCTGAGTAACAAAGATTTCTACTGTCATCAGAATTTCTGCTGCCACAAAAGGGGAGACCTTATTAACACATTCCAGTACATGGTGGCTACCAAGAGGAAGGAGACTCCCTCATTACAAGGAGTCTCATGGAAGAGACAAAGGGCAATGGGTACAAGTTAATTCTGAGGAGATGCTGATTGGACTCCAGAAGAGAAGTTTTCACCATGAAAACAGTCGTGCATTGGAACCATCTCCCAGGAGAAGCAGCGGATTCCCTACACTGGACAGTTTAGTTTGCCAGGATGCTGGCCCATCTCATTTCAACTGGGCTATTACTCAGGAAAGCTGGACCAGATGAACCCTGCAGTGCCTTTCAGCCGGACGCTCTGTGGTTCAAATTGAGGGATGTGAAGGAGATGTACCCAGGGAAGGTGCAGGAGGAGAGAGGACGAACAGAGAGAAGAGGGTGCAAAGGAGCCTGCCTCTTCTGCACACTCAGCTTCCACAGCACCTGAGTCGTGGCCACTGGGCCATTTTGCTCTCAAGGTTTTCTGCGGGAACCGGGAAGTGTGACGCGAGTCGGCCCCCGGCTGGTGCTGCCTGTGGCCTTTGATTGTGTATTCAAGTGCAGATAAAACTATAAATGTCCGAGTGCGAGCTCCGCGCTTGGGAAAAACAAGAGCGTGCTGATGAGAACAGCAGGCGTGAAAGGCCTGAATGAGCAGAGATGTTTTTAGACAAGCTCCACAGCAACAGCAGTTCATCTGATTGCACTTGAGAGAATGAGACCTCAGCCTGCAATAGGAGGGCAATTGTGT
The DNA here is from genome assembly GCA_013399775.1 of Semnornis frantzii. Taxonomy (NCBI): domain Eukaryota; kingdom Metazoa; phylum Chordata; class Aves; order Piciformes; family Ramphastidae; genus Semnornis; species Semnornis frantzii. The sequence continues at coordinate 8,774 of VWYK01002869.1, read as the reverse complement.
TTTCCTGGCATGCACAGGAATTTGGGTGGTTATGGTAAAGAAGATGATTTCCCCTCTCTGCTTTGCTTCCAGCCCTTGAGCAGATGTTGCCATTTTGTGATGAGAGAAGAAAATTTGGGAGAGGTGACGTGTGATGAAGCCTTGTTTACAAGCATACAGCCCCACATGCAGCTGGCATGGGTTGGGGTCTGCACACATAAACATATACATGATCTTGGAGATGAGGAAAAACGTCTTTCCTGCAAGAGTGGTCAGGCTTTGCAATAGGCTACCCAGGGAGGCGGTGGAGTCATCATCCCTGCAGGTGTTCAAGAGAGGTGTGGACATGGTGCTTTGAGACGTGGTTTAAGGGACATGGTGGTGTTAGGCTGACTGTTGTGCTCAATGATTTTAGTGTTTTTTTTCCATCCAAAACGATTCTATGATCCTGTATTTCCATGATTCTGTGTTTCTATAATTCTATGATTCTGTTTCTATAGTTCTGTGTTTCTGTGATTCTACGTGTCTGTGATTCTATTATTCTAATGTTTCTGTGATTCTGTTCCTATGATTCTATGATGCTACGATTCTATGATCCTATGATTCTGCTTCTATGATTCTGTTTCTATGTTTCTATGATTCTATGATCCTATGATTCTATGTTTCTATGATCCTGTTTCTATGATCCTATGATTCTGTTCCTATGATTCTGTGTTTCTATCATTCTATGATCCTACATTTCTATGATTCTATGATCCTGATTCTGTTTCTTTGATCCTATGATTCTATGTTTCTATGATTCTGTTTCTATGATCCTATGATTCTGTTTCTATGATCCTATGATCCTATATTTCTATGATTTTATGATCCTATGATTCTGTTTCTTTGATCCTATGATCCTATGATACTATGATTCTGTTTCTATGATCCTATGATTCTATGTTTCTATCATTCTATGATCCTATATTTCTATGATTTTATGATCCTATGATTCTATATTTCTATGATTCTATGATCCTATATTTCTATGATTTTATGATCCTGTGATTCTATGTTCTATGATTCTGTTTCTATGATCCTATGATTCTGTTTCTGTGATCCTATGATTCTATGTTTCTATGATTCTATGTTTCTATGATCCTACAATCCTGTGATTCTGTAATTCTGTGACTCTATAAAGTCTTGTTTCAGGTGTCTCAAAGCTCTGAGACCCGTTATGAGAGGTGTCAGAGAGCAGTCCTTGGTAAAACTAACTTTCTAGCAGTGTCTTGCTTTAACTTTCAGCATTCAGTTTCATTTCTTTTAGGATTAAGATAATTAACATCTCCTCCCTACATAACACAAAATGTCTTAGTTTGGCCAAGAGAAACATTTCATTTAATACCTTTTAAAATACTTTTTAGAATACCTTTTTGAATACTTTTTTATACTTTTGTTTTGTTTTTTTGGCTTGAGTCACTGAAAAATGTTGAAGAAGAGCATAAAGGTCTCTGTTATCTCCAGACACTGCTGCATCTGACAGCAGAGATGTGAAACTGTTTTTGTTTTTTTTTTTTTCTTTGTTTCTTTTTCTTTTCTGAAGTCAGCAGCAAAGGGGAAATTCCCCAATGGGGAAATTCTATCAGAAGCTCTATTTATGAATTCATCATTGGAATTTTACCAATGCTTGTATTGTACACAGCACTGGAGTACTGTGTCCCCTTCTGGGCTCCCCGGTTCAAGAGAGACAGGGAAGTACTGGAGAGAGTCCATCAAGGATCTGCAAAGAAGCTGAGTGTGCTGGAGCATCTTTCATGAGGAGAGGCTGAGAGAGCTGGGGCTCTTTAGCCTGGAGAAGAGCAGACTGAGAGGGGATCTTCTCAGTGCTGCTCAGTTTGGAGGTCATGAGAATGGGGCCAGACTCTTTTCAGTGGTGCCCATTGACAGGACAAGGGGCATGGGGCACAAACTGGAACATAAGAGGTTCCACTTAAATATAAGGGAAAATTTCTTTACTTTGAGGGTGGCAGAGCTTGGAACACGATGCCCAGAGAGGTTTTGGTGTCTCCTTCTCTGGAGACTTTTGGAACCTGCCTGGATGTGTTCCTGTGCAATCTGATCTAAGTCATCCTGCTTCGTCAGGGGAATTTGGACCAGATGATCTCTGGAGGTCCCTTCCCATCGCTTCCATCCTGTGATTCCATGAAATTTCATTATAAGACAGGGATTGGTTTTGTTCTGATTGAAAATGGCCTGGGAAACTTTCTGAGGCATGAAATTTCTCAAACCATCTCTTTTTTTCACTGCCTGCCCTCTCGATATTTGCACACACAGTCCTAACAAATCAACAAAAGTTTGGTGCTTAAACTGCTGTGTGGCTCCATTGTGCATTGTGCAAATGGCTCCCTTTGGTCATGGTGCATTCCATTTATAATTGCTTTTCAGGAACCAACATGTTGTTTCTGCATAAATATGACCTGTCCCCGGGAATCTGCTCTCTTTCTAGGGCTGGGGTGGCCTCAGTGAACAAACTGGTGTGGAGTAGTGACCTTCCTGAGAAGAGATTGTCTGGACCTCTGGGGTATTTTCTGCCTGCTACTGGAAGCAAACCTGAAGCTGCCTTTGATACCTTGTGAAACACCTAGACTAGGAGGGAGATACTAAGGAAATTATACCTAGGAAGACTGCTTCTAGCGTTACGGAGACTTGGAAACTGCATTTGGTGGTGTGATCACTATAGTACAAAGATATTCTCTATCCTCTGTGCCTTGTCCCCATCTTGGATGGGGAAAGAACTGATAAGGAGGAAAAAAAATGTTCTGCAAGACAAGCACCCTACCCAGGCACCCACCAGCACCTACTAATGCCAGTTACACCTCTACATGGGCTGAGGAAACTGGAGGACATGACCATCTCTTGGTTCCACTCCATACTCTGCAGAGGAAGACTCCTCTTGTTTTTCCTTGCAAAGCAAAGTTCATCAGCTGACCTGAAACAATTCATTTGCATTTGCCACCATTTCTGTTGGCAGGGAAATGGAAGGTCTGACCTTGTATTAAGCTGTCAACACCCTGAAATGACTGCTCTGTCTCTCCTATGACTCAGTGTCTGCAAGACAGGAACTCCATGTTCTTCAGCAATAACATACTGCAGTGCTGTCATGCCAGCAGATACTAGCCCCTAATCTTTTGGGTACAGAAGTCCTTGCTCCTATAACTACAGTATCCCCAGGGGGATTCTGCCACTTTGCCCTGGTGAGACCTCACCTGGAGTACTGCATCCAGGTCTGGAGACAAACTCCCTTTGCTTCCTGGACCCCATAGGACCTGGACAAGCTGGAGAGGTGGGCCCAGGTGAACCTCATGAGGTTCAACAACAACAAGGGCAGAGTTCTACACCTGGATTGGAGCATTCTCACTATCAATACTGGAGGATACTATCAAGACTGGAGGATGAGGAGACAGAAAGCAGCCATGTGGAAAAGGACTTGAGAGTGCTGATGGATGAGAAGCTTGACATGAGCAGACAGTGTGAGCTTGCAGCCCAGAAGGCCAATGGCATCCTGGGTTGCAGCAAAAGAAGCATGGCCAGCAGATGGAGAGAGGTGATTCTGTCACTGTGCTCTGGTGAGGCCTCACCTGGAGTACTGTGTCCAGCTCTGGAGTCCTCAATGCAGGAAGGACATGGACCTGATGGAGTAGGTACACAGGAGAGCCGTGAAAATGATCAGGGGGTTGGAGCCCCTCTGCTATGAGGACAGGCTGAGGGAGCTGGGGTTGGCCAGCCTGGAGAAGAGGAGGCTCTAGGGATTCTTAATAGCAGCCTTCCAGTACCTGAAGAGGCCTCCAAGAAGACTGGAGAGAGAGTGTTTACAGAGGCCTGCAGTGACAGGACAATGGCTTCAAACTAGAGAAGAACAGATTTAGATTGGATGTTAGGAACAAGTTCCTTAACATGAGGGTAGTGGAACACAGGCACAGGTTGCCCAGGGAGGTGGTTGAGGCTCCATCCCTGGAGATTCTCAAGGTGAGGCTCCATGAGGGCTGTGGGCAGCCTGATCTAATTGAAGATGCCCCTGCTGACCGCAGAGGCTGTTGGACTGGATGACTTTTGGAGGTTGCTTCCAACCCAGATCATTCTGTGATTCTATGATTCTATGATTTCCTGTGTTTCAACAGCACAGAATGTGCACGTGTGGAGACTCCTCAGCACAAGAAGGAGCAAGGGACCTGATGGAGTGGGTCCAGAGGAGGTCACAACAATGATCAGAGGGCTGGAACTACTCTGTTGTGTGCACAGGCTGAGAGAATGGAGTTTTTCAGCCTGGAGAAGAGAAGGCTTTGGGGAGACCTTCTAGTGGCCTTTCAGTACTTAAAGGGCCCTATCAGCAAGATGGGAACAGACTTTTTTGCAGGACCTATTGTGACAGGATGAGAGGTGATGGTTTTGAACAGTAGTTTAGATGGGATGGAAGAAATGTTTTTTTGCTGAGTGGTGAAGCGCTGGCACAGGTTGCCAAGAGAATTGGTAGAAGCTTCATCCCTGGAATGAATCCAGGTAAGGTTGGACTGGGCTCTGAGCAACCTCATCTGGTTAAAAATATCTCTTCTCACTGCAGGGGTTAGGAATAGGTGATCTTTAAAGGTCCCTTCCAAGCCACACCATTCTACAGTTCTATGATTCCATCAAAGGGTTTTATCTTGGCCTTCGCTCTTCCCCTTTTATCTCCTGTCACTCAGTTCTGCTCCTCTCCTTACCCATCTGCTCCTAGTTCACCTTCTCTTTCTTCTGTCTAAACAGCAACTCCTCTGTCCTCATTTTCTGGACATTATCTGCACCGTTCTAAATGGGTGGGAGGTGCAGTATGTTGCATTCTTATGCTGAGTGTTCCAGCAGGAAAAGGTCTCTCTGCAGAAATGGAGTGTGGGTGGAGGGAAGACATCCAGGCAGCAGCACTACCTTCCCAGGGGTGGGCAGATGTAAGGAGCCTAGCAGCAACCAGAGCGAGCTCAAAAGGCTTTCCTTACCTTTCTGCTGCACAGAAAGCAGGGTAGCTGCTGCTCAGGAGTGAGTCACCTGCCTGAGCACCGGCAACAGCCTCTCCCAACTCTGTCTGCTGGCATCACAGAAGGGCCGGCAACACCCCACAACTGCAGTGCCTTAAGCAAAAGGGTAACTGAGGGACCTCTGCAGGCCTTGCAGCACAGAGCTGCTGGTTTCACTTTCATGAATATGAAACCATCCTGCCAACGTGCCTTCATCATGCCTGCTTCCTGCCCTCAGGAAGAAAATTCACTTGAGATGTGTATTTCCAAGGCATCTCTAGTATTAACACTCCCTTTTCCACCTCTCCTCATCATAGAATCATAGAGTGGTGAGGTTGGAAGGGACCTCAAAGCTCATCCAGTTCCAACCCCCTGCCATAGGCAGGGACACCTCCCACTAGTACAGGTCACTCAAGGCCTCATCCAGCCTGGCCTTGAACACCTCCAGGGAGCAGCCACAACCTCCCTGGGCAACCTGTTCCAGTGCCTCACCACCCTCACTGTAAAGAACTTCCTCCTAACATCCAGTTTAAACCTCCCCTCTGCCAGTTTAAACTTATTGGCCCTTGTCCTGTCATTGCAAGCCCTTGTCAATAGTCCCTCCCTCTTCTGAACTTACATCTGCAGTAACCACCTTATGACACTGTTTTCTTGCTGCAGCCTCACTGTCTCAATCTCCTATTGCCATACTAAGAGAAAGGACCAGAAGGAGCAGAACTTCAGCAATTTCTACACTGGCATGCTGAGACCATTCACGTTTGATTCATAGGGGACCCCAGTCAGAATATTTGCTAATTTGATGATAACTGGTGGAAGGAAGAGGCAGTGCCAAAGGTCTGCTCTCACTTTAACAAATTGCTCCAAGAGGGTAGGACTCTTCCTCAATGGAAACCCATCAATATACAAACACCTCTGGGTGTGTTTAAAAGCTGTGTAAATATGATGCTTGGGCTATGGCTTAGTGGAGAACTTGGTAGAGTAGTGTTACTGGTTGGAGTAGATAATCTTGAGTCACAGAATCAAATAATGGTTTGGGTTGGAAGGGACCTTAAAGATCACACAATCCCAACTCCCTTGCAATGGGCAGGGACACCTTTCACTAGACCAAGCTGCTCAAGGCCCCATCCAATCTGGCCTTGAACACCTTCAGGTAAAGGGCATCCACAACCTCCCTGGGCTACCTGTTTCAGTGTCTCACACCCCGCCCCCCCCC